>JAVQJD010059415.1:0-61350 GCA_036023655.1 Nannoperca australis
AACACTCAACGCTCTTCTTCCAACCTACTCCAGTTTACTCACAACCTACTCTGCCCCGATCTGTTCCTTCCCTCACCTTTTTATACTCCAGGAAGGACCGCCCCTCTTATTAGCGCTAGCCAATAATACCCTGGTGTTCAGTTTAAAAAGGCCTGCAGGCGTGTCAAACTTCCTTTACCTCTTCTCAGTCTGACAGCCTTCTCCACCGGATCCAGACGCTGGCTAACCCTCCAGAATCTGCTAAGTGTGGTAGGTTTGCTTGAAAAAATACACAGACACTTTGTCTTTTACACAGACAAACACAGTCACAGTGAGGGATGAGACGCTTCCTCACACAGTGCTACTTGTTACATGGTGCATTACTAACAAAATTTGAACCTGACTTTGGATTTTTAGGTTATCTTGCGACCTATTCAGGTCCAGACCTCATGGTTGTAAATCCCTAATAGTATAGTCTAAAACCGATCAAAAATGTATACTTTTGGCTGAGATGATCGACCAATCGTAGGCAGATATCATAAGTAATACTAAGTAGTACTAATAATACTAAATTATTAGAGTACCTGACAAACACATTTCTGAACTTGGCCCAGACATATGATCATCATGTTTTTAACGGCAGTGTTTTACAGTGCAAGACCTGAGTCTCGTCCAGGGACCCTGGCTCATTAAAACATATTAGTGCTCCTGTCATGTGGGGCCCACAGGCATTAAGCCTTTGGCCCATTTTAGGTATGCATAGTTAAAGATATCATGATTCATGTCGAGACAATCCAGTAATCTTAATTACAGCAGTGTTTTCTCTGGGGGGGTTGAAACCTCTGTGATATATGAGCAAAAAGTAAGTAGGCACAATTTTGTCTGATTTGTGATCACTATTGTTGGGACACAGTATACAATATATCAATAATACAACACTGCATTAATTGTCCTTCACTAAATTACACACACACTTTCACTTTCACTGCAAAGGACTCAGATGTGTCATGATACCTTGTTAATGGCTCTGCTTTAAGTTGCTGTGTGTTCACTGTACAGCAGCTATCAGAAGGTGAATACAAGGTTTCTTTTATGAAGGAAAAGAATGGTGCACAAGAAAGTGCAAACTTTTAAATAATAAATCACAGTAAGCAAAATAAATGATTTGTTCAACATTGGCTTGACTGAAACATTGCAGTGTTGCCAGTAGTAAAATTAGATTATAACAAAGCGGGGCTCCAAGTAATAAAACAATAAAAAGAATAGCATATACAACCTTAGATATAAACTTTATATCAAGGTATTACTGATGTTTTATTTATGTTCTACCTGTGCTGCAAATCTCTTGTTCACGTGGGATACATTTTCAAAAAAATGATTTTTAGTTTAACCTAATCAGTTGAAACTCTCAACATCAGCAGCTCCGATGTTGGGATGCTTATCGCAGTCACTTCTCATTTCTGTCACAGTCTCACCTCATGGAGAGAGGACGGGCACCGTAGCGGTTCCCTCATGGTGAACCCTGTGAAGTGTGTCTGTTGTGTTTCAGGTTAAACCAGAAAAACACAGTTATAACTGACCGGTGTGATGCGCGTCTGAGAGGTTTGTGTGGTTGTTTTGCAGCAGCCTGGTGTTGGCAGCGCTCGATTTAATCGAGGTAAGCGCAAAGGGACATTTTGCATAATTGTGCGTCACTTTTCAAATTAGAGGGTGCAGGTGGAACTGACACGTGTCTTGCTGCCTTCAGCGAAAGGTCGTGTCTTTTATAGTTCAAGGAGGTCCTGCTAAACCCTTTGAACTATAAGTCGTTTACACTGCTTTTATTTACAGGCTTTCAGAACAGTCACTGCATGTCTTCGCTATGATGGGTCCAGGTGTTCCCAATAAGGTGGATAGATTTTAGTTTACAATTAATTGATAAAATCGCCAAATTATCAGGAGAGTGACTTTGCGCCTGGTCCTTTTGATGTTTACTCATGGGACGTTTCCTGCTTTACCTCGTCTGCATGGAGCTTCCATTTACTGCGTCTTGTGCGCTCTTAAAAATAAAGCACATTTCAAGGTCAGAAAAATACCAATAAGAAGTAATGCTGCTTGCGCTTGTCTTTCCTCTGGAGTCCCCTTTCTCGCTTTCTGATGGACGCTTTCTCACTCAATCATTGGCTTGTCTTAATTTCTCGCTTGTTGTCTATCTCTGTCAGCCTCCCTCTTTCTCTTTATCCCTATTTGCCATCCCATCTTTCTCTTACTCATTCCTTTACTCTGAAACTTTACCCTCAATGTGTCTTTATCCTCCTCTATTTTTCCCCTTCCTCTCTCCCGGTGTTATCCACCGGTCTCCCCTGATGCAGCAAAATTAATTAGAGCTCATCCCATTAACTCAGGCCCGGCATATGCGGGAACAAGCTGAGGTGTGTGTGTGTGTGTGTGTGTGTCAGCTCAGTTAGAGATGCTGTAAGGACGCAATGTACCGACCTGAACTCGACTCCCATCCCCCTCAAGCACCGACAGCCCACCGGGACAAACAGCAGTGGGAATGGAGAGAGATTTGTAATGCGATGAGAAGATGAGGAGGAAATAAAGATGGAGGGAAGAAAGATGTAGGAAGAGCAAAAGCTGTGCGAGGTAAAGAAGAAGGTCACTCGAAAGAAATGTGTAAAGTAATGTTATTTGGATTAAGGAGGGGGACTACAGGTAGCTAGTTATCGTGATTGGCGAGTGACACAAAGTCAAACTGCATCAACAGAAAACCCAAAGAAAAAGACGCCGCAGGTTTTGATTGACAGCGACTGAGACGACTTCTGGGTGGTGAAGTGAAAAACAGGAGAGGAGACAAAAAAAAGAAAACTTGTAATAGACGTTTGGGGACGAAAGGACAGCGAAAGGACCATGAAGAAAAATAAAATGGTGGAAGAGAGAGACAACTAATAATAACGGGGATTAAAGTAAAGAAGGAAGAAGATGAAATAGATTAAATAGAGACACTTGGCACTTAGAGACATTGTGGGGCAGCAGTGAGAGAATGTGTATGTCTGTGAGTGTGTTTAAAGACGCAATGTGTGAGCATAAAATCTAAGCAATAAAGCCACCAGATTTTCAAAGGTGTGTACTCTTCTGTGAGCCGCTATGAGCTGTGGTTATCCAGACAACCCTTGTCTGTTTCCTTGAGCAAAGATGGTTATGGGGCATGTTTTTAGTCTAAAAGGAGAGTGTTGTTCACCATCCCCTACAAAATGGTTTATCATACAGCATCTGACCTCAGGCAGGGTCAGAGGAACAGACAGAGGCTGATAATGATTCAAATGAGACAGATTATGGAAGATACTGTGGGTGGTAAACAAAATGGAAAAGAAGAAGAAGATGATGAAGAATAAGAAAGGGCTTTTTAATTAAATGAAGTTGAGGAAAAAAAAATGCTGTGACCTATGACAAACAGGCAGAGAGAGAATTAGTCAAGCTTTTCTCTTATAGTTTCTAATTTGTTTGCTAAGAAAGAGGACAGAGGGAAGTGGCATGAGAGAGATGAGCAGCGGGCTGCGTAATGAGAACAACACATCATCATCAGCTCACCTCACATCACTTTCCCTCAGCCACCTGAGGACACGACACACGCAAACTCACAAAATGCCATCTGTTCAGCTGCCCGATGTCAACGCTCTGCTCCACCCGTGAGCACACACACACACACACACACACACACACACACACACACACAGACACACACACACACACACACACACACATACACTCATCCAGCTAACCCTTGGTTTGGTGTGAACCCTAACCGGGGCACTTGGACATTGACTATGCCGCCCCCCCTCTGACAGTCATTATCCAATAGATCTGAAATCCTGTTCCACCAATTATCTGATGACAGTCGTACACCTGTTCTAGGTGGACTACACTGTACATGTCATGTCTTTGTCCATTTTGACACAATAGTGCCAAAACATTAGTCTGCTTGCACAATTAAAGGCTGCAAATCAGTTGTTGTGCTGCAGCCTCTGTTTTTCCTTTTGAAGTTTGCTGTCCTCAAACTTAGAAGCACCTGATTCATGCTTGAAGATCCGGAAAACTCTGTTTCAACCAGCTTATTGAAATTTGGTGTTTGTCTATCAGGGGTGGAAAGGTTGGCTTACCCTCGAGCAATATCGATTGCTGCCAAAACTGTGAATGTGCTGCCTTATTAAGTTTGTGTTCACTAACTTTTGTTGCAAGAATGTGTCTAATCTAACCAGTGGCTAAATAACCTCCCAAGTTGCCTGAATATACGAAAGTTAACATACTTTATTTAAAGGCCAAAGACATTCCAAAATATGTATTTATTACTTTTAGAAAGTGAGTTACCAAACAATCTCTGTACTTTTGTATGTTGTAACAAATATTTTCTTTGCCTCTCATTTTTTCATGTGTATATGTGGGATATCATTTTCTTTTTGTTCACTGATTATTTTTTTTCTGTGTGTGTCTTAAAAAAGAAAAGAAAAGAAACAACCACACTAGGTACAGCAGTGCTTTGAGAAAAGGAAGATACAATGTTACCATGTTCACCATTGTAGTTTAGCGTGTTAGCATGCTAACATTTAGTCATTAGCATTAAAAGCAAAGTACAACTGAGTATTTTGCAATAAACCAAATTACTGGACACATTATTAGTATTTTTGACCAAATGATGGTGCTGAATGAAAAACTAAGGCATTAGTTTTATGATTCATCCTGTGGGGATCATGAATGTCTATCAAGGTTTTTTTTTGCAATAGTTATCCAATAGTTGTCAAACACTCGTTTCACTCAGGATACATCATCTGGAAACCATGCATGTTGTGGCAACTCATCTTGTAGATGCTGAGCTATTTCATTAGAAGGTATCTAAGTGAAAACATTTATCTGCTGTAGGTGCTAGACAAACGTTCTGGGGATCACCAAAGTCAGTATGATTAATTATCTGGTGAGCATGATTGTCTCTATAAAATTTTGTTTCACAGCAATCCATCCAACAGTTGTTGAGATATTTCAGTCTGGACCAAAGTGGTGGACCGACCAAACAACACTGCACTCCTAAGAGCCAAGCTGCTAGAGTGGCTAATAATGAATCTACATTCCTATATTTGTGTGAACAATGATTCTGATCTGAACTAATAAAACACAGCAAAGTGATGACAAATAGTCGAGGGAAGGGAAAATTGAACATGGGAGTTTTAATTACTTGTCCTCCACACCGCTCAGCTCACAATAATGTGCCTAAAAGTCACTTTGGGATGTCTGTGTGTGTGTGTGTGTGGGTTTATAGCACCAACTTCAAGGACACCGAGTCAGTTGATCCTGTTGAGGGTCTCAGAGAGAGAAAGACATGGAGAAGGGAGATACAGCAGGGTTAATGGCTGATTCATTTTGTCTTTGAAGTGCTCTTCATTCAGTTTATATAAAGAATCTTCTCTCAGATGAAAGTGGAGTTGAGCTTGAGAGGAAAGTGGAAAGTGAAGTTGAGAGGCGGCGGGGATTTTTTGATGGAGACATCCATTTGACAGGGTCATAGTTCCTTCTCCTTTATTTCCATCTGTGGCCTGTCACTCACACCTTCATTTCCCGTCTGCCTGTTTACTTGCCTCACCTGTCTGCAGGTCACTTTCTCTGCCGTACAAATTTTATTCATTTTAGTGCGATGACTAGGCACAATAAAAAAGAATGAGTTTGTAGTCTCAAACATCAACACGCACCTGCCTGTCTGTCTCGTTGCCTGTCTGTCCTGTTTAACTTTCTGCGATGACCGGCCCATTTTTAAAAACGCCAACCGAACCGACCTCGCGTGCCAAAGAGAAACATTACACAGCTGCTCCCTGCCATGCTGGCAGACATCGCCCACACTCAGGTTTTAATTTCTCTGCTAGATACCGCAGGCATCAGAGAGCACATTTGTTTGTGTGCGTGTGAGAGACACAGAGAGAGGGACCATGTGTTAGTTTTTTAAGCCAGTGAAAAATCTGCCAAGCACCATCCAGGTCCTAACTGGCCTCAGCCACAAATAAAACCCAATTTAAACATGCTAATTTAATTCCAGAGTGGATTAAAAATGCATCTAATTGTGTCAAGTTGAGGTGCTGGACCACACCTGAACATGGATGTAAATATGACATTAACCTGGCCCTCAGTGATCAGATTGCTCCCAGACATGTCAAAATACAGACAGGATGCCCTGATGTGGTTAAAAAATGTTGTCACATTAAGTGCAGCTAGCAAATTTATTTAAATTAAATAACTATTTATTTGTTAGCTGTTAACTAATCTGCTGAGGAAAATGTGTAAAAGCTCATTTCAATCTCAATGTTTAAGCCAACATGAACAAGAAGTCCTAAAAGTGCTTAGAAAAATGCAAATTTACAATTACAACTGGGCAAACTCTATCAACTAAATGTTACAATCATGAAAATTATCAATATATTGCAGCATGCATGCTCTCATTTAGAGCAATTAACTGTTAGTTTACAGTGTATAATGCCGTTGAAGATAAATCATTTTTTCAATAATCTTTCTAAATAAGCCCCCAAAAAACACAAAATAACTGATTGTTACAATTAGACAAAAGCCACATTGTGAAAAAGTTTCATGACGTAGTTGTATGAAGTGCTTTTGTCCTCTTGAAAAACACTTAAAATGAACTTACAGGACACTCATGAAGGAAGCAAATATTATGTGTGATACCAAAGATACAGTCAAATTGACACAAGACAAGATTTCACGTAGAAAAGTGTGTCAGTACTGAAGAGGCCACCTCCAAGGATGGTACTATTTCTCTTCCTGTTAGATTTCCTTTGTCTCTCTCCTTCACCACTGGGGGTGAGTCTTAAATCCTTAGGCGTATTTACACTCGACTTTAAAGTTTTGGAGTCCTATAATAATTTACAGTATCTGCAGAGGGATTTATTGGGCTTCCACACGTGAGCGTGAAGTTCCAGTCATAGTGAGAAAGGTCGCTTTGTTGAGGACTTGGAAACCTTTAATTACACAAGAAAATTGACAACATTTTGGTTTCTCAGTGAGCAATTGTTTGTCTAAATTCATGAGAAAAGAAGCAGGTGTAGTTGATTTTTCATTAATACACTGTGTGCAGGAGCACAATTAACAAGCACACACATGCTCACATAGCAGCTGTTACTTGAGCTCTTGCATTTTTAACTGTGTGATGATGTGTGTGAGGTAAACTGTAAGTATTCTGACTTACATTTGCATGTTGAAGCTGCTATTTGTGAGTGTTTGCGTGTGTGATTTGGGTTTTATTGTGTCATTTGCAAACAGTGAAAAAACAGCAGAGAAAAGAAAGAAAAGAGGTTTACACTGTGAGGAAGTGAGAAAATATGAGGAAGCATTCGGGGGGGGGGTGTAAAGAAGAAGGTGTGAGATAAAAGAAGGGGAGGAAATCAAGCAGGATGCAAATAAGAAAATGGGAATATAAGGGCAAAAACTGGAAAGCAGTCAGAAAAAAAATAAGTGGATGAAAATAAGATACCAAGACAGAGCAGGACAGAAACAGAAGTGCGAGACAAGAGGAGGATGGAAGAGTGGAGGATGCATCACAATAAACAAACAGAGATGGAAGTCACCAGAGGAGGAAAGAGGGATAGTCAAGGAGAAAAAACAGACGAGAGGGAGAGATAGGGAGCTCCCACAGCAGGTAAACACAGAGATGGAGAGGAAGGGTGGAGAAGAGATAGTAAGCCTCCTCCAGTAGGACTAAAAAGTTATAATGACAGACGGTTGAGAAGGGAAGCTGGAGAAGGTGTTGAGGGATAGAGAGAATAAGAAAAGATAGTGTCTCTCTCTCTTTATGTTTGGCTGGTCGGGATGCTAACTGTGTCGGCTCCTTGAGGACCAAAACACAAGTATCTTGGAGTAAACACGATTAATGAGCATGATGGAGGAGAGAGGTGGAAGGAGTGAATGAATGAGAGATGAATGGCGTGGCAGAGAAAAGACATACTGCTCAGTCAGACTTTTCACTGCACTACACACTTTCTTTTTCTCTCTGTTTTCCCTTTTTGTCTCGCTTTGTCAGTGTTACTTGCTCTTTTTCGTATCTTTCTACCTCTCAACCGGTGGGTGGCGGGGCGCCGTGCCTGGATGGAGGAGTGGGTCGGCGGCCCTGTGGTGCTGACAGCTCCTGATAGAGCTGTTCTAATGGGAGCAGATGATGATTGACGGCCACGCAGCGAGCTGACAGCACATAAAGGTCACATTAGCTCCCACTGCGATAAATAGATGGAAAGAGGCAGAGAGCGAGAGCAGGTGGATGAGAGAGAGAGAAGCTGAGAAGGACCGGGAGTAAAGACAGACAGTTAGGCACACAGACGAAATGTCAAAAAGGCTGGGAAGATAGGGGGAAAATAAAAATAGAACGACCAAACAGAGGTAGAAAGAAAAAAAAACGTTAAACCCAATCGGAAAGGTTTGCCAGCACAGGAGGACAAAAGATTCACAACAAAAACTGAGATGGGAAACAGTTTCTTTCCGTCTTCAGAGCGAACCTGTTGCTCAAATGCACATTGTTTTCAAGGTATCACTTTTGTCAGCCGGGGATGTCTTCAGTCTAACTGCACTAACACCTACTATTAACATGTCTATCTATTTAACTCAGTGTGGGTTGGACAAATATGTATTGACACCTGCACCTGGGGGTAGAGAAATCGTGGGTAGTATAGGAACTGGCGGTGGGGGTGGAAGGATGGCTGAAGACCTGGATGTGATGGGGGGTGGACTACTGATGATCTCGACCCGGACGCTGATTGTGCAAACAGAACTGAAAGTTGTTCGCAAATAATGTAGCAAATAGTGTTGCTCAGTGTCTTCTGGATGTGTGAATAATATATTTTGCACCATCATTCAAACTGAGCTGCATTTCTTTTCAACCCTTTCAAACAGTGAAAATAATCTTTAGCAGCTGCTTACATTTGCCAGTAGTATCGATTGAAGAACCACTAATGATTGCAGGTACCATGTTGTGTTATTTGGTTCATCAGGTTAATTGTGTTTATCGCTCAACGATGCTGTACTGTATACTGTATCTAGGGGCGAAAGGCCTACACACCTGCAGTCTGCCCACACACGTGTGTTTTCACATATATTCTCCCCAATTATACCTCTTCTCAGCACTGTGTGGGTGTGTACAAACTAGGCATGACTGACATTTTCTTCAGTCTCCCCGGCTTTATTGCACCTGTTAGCGAGGGGCCCACTCACACCTTTATAAGTCTAGTATGTGCACAGACGTCCTCTATCAGGCAGAACAGCTGAAAACTCCTGTGTGGCTGTGCAAGGCTTTTGTGTTTTCAATTGCCTGGGTGTTTTCCAATCTTCTGCATTGTGCTATGGTGTGATGCAAGACCAAGGCGGCTGCTGTGTTTAGACGTGTTGATTGCAGTTACAATGAGGTTCACATGTGTTTTTCTGCCTTGACCTCGGAAACAACTGTCTTATGAATAGAAACCCTGTAAAGCAGGATCTTTGTTGAGGCTATTTCCCAGAGGTGTTAATTAATTCAACACTGGGGCAAATCATAAAGCACTTATTTTGTGTTGTTAAGAAAATATCATTTTAAAAACCCACTTATACCTACTGGTGAGATGTAATTTGCCACTTTTGTTCTGCTTGTCCGTTGCTAAGCAAATGAGGTAATGTTTTTTTTAGCTTTCTCCTTTGTCACGTTAAAAAACTTCCAACGTTTGTGACAAATGAAATCTTTTGTTGCTTTGAAAGCTACCAATTAAAGCTATGATTTTTTTTTTACTTTTAAAGCTAACTTGCTGCACTAATTGGTAACTTGGCAGCTATTCCTTGTTTTTTTCAATGCCTTAGTCGTTATGATTTAATTACTTCAAAGACAAACACCTTTTTTCCCTCCCAACCCCCCTTCCATTGCAACCTTGACCTACCATAAGCACCTGCAGCTCATTTTCTCCATTCTATACCTTCCTCCTCCTCTATTTCTTCACCCCTATTTTACCTTTTCTTATACATTCATACATATTGTATACCTTGGTTAGACAGTCCCCCTATGACAGGATCCTGACATTTCCTGATGGATATGGAGACAGCCGAGAGAGTTTACCTCTGCTCCTTCCTCCTCCTCCTGCTGCATCTCACCTTCCTCCCTTCTCCCCTCATCCTCCCTTGTGTGCTGTGCGAGGACAGAGAGAGAGAGAGACAGATGATGTCTGTGTCTGTGTGTGTATGTGGAGAGAACGGGTGTGTGTGTGTGTGTGTGTGTGTGTTTGTACAATATGAGAGTATGTGTTTGAGTGAATTGCTCTGTCTCTCTGCAGGCTGTTTATACGAGTCTGGAGTTTTCCACCGATCCCCGTATGGCTGGTGTTGTGTCTCACCAAACACACACACACACACACACACACACACACACATACAAGTGACCAAAACATCTCATTAATGCTAGTCGGATATGTGTGTGAGTTCTTGGTTGCGGTTCAGGGCAGAGACAGTAAGTGTACTTGCTGTGGTTGTTTTTATGTGACAGAGACTAAAGAGGGAGACAGCACTGGTATGCATATTTGTGTTCGAGTGTATGTGTGAAGGAGAGAGACAAAGTATGTGTGAATGTGCGTGTTTTTCACAAAGACAGTGCGCTTCTGTGTGTGTGTGTGTGTTAAATACTGTCAGTGGCCAGATGGTTGTGAAAGCTGCTGCATCGTTTTAGAACAAAGGAGAAGTTTTCTAGGGTGATGTTATGTGTGTGTGTGAGTCAGTGTTTGCTTGGACATGTGCATAAGTCTTCCTGCCCTTTTATCATTATGAGAACCAATAATCCTCCAAGCTCATTTTGCAGGTTATTACTTTGAAAAAGGCATGCAGCGGCTTAAAGTGAGGGTTAAAGGAGAATTTAGGTTTATTACAATTTATTTGTGTAGTTTTTGTCACCGTTGCTATGGGGTGTGATAACGTGGTTGTTGTTACAACTAAGTCCTGCAATCAGACAGGTTGTAAAAAAAAAAAAGGCCATCAGTTCAGCTGGAGTATATAAACCACTCTATATAGAGGTAAAACACCATAAATGTCCTTTGAACACTGAAAAATGATTTGAACCGTTCGGTAAACTGCATGATGGTGTGACAGCTTGTGTTTCTTGCCCTGTTGGCCTTATTTATTTTAGCAATATAGCAGTTGCTAGTGGTGCTGTGGCGAGTATTTTATTATTATCAAAAGGAAGGATGGCCAGAAGTATGACAATAGCTCTGAAACTTTATTTTTTTATTTTAAACACAACATTCTCTGGTTGCAGCTTATCAAGTGGGAACATTTGCTGGTTTTCTGAGTGGACTATTGAAGAGACAAGACAAGCAATTTAATATGTTACGTATAGTTTTCACTAGTTTCTGTCACTTTATAGGCTAAAACGATTGAGAAAATAATCGGCAGATTAATTGGTAATCAAAAATAATAGTTATTTGCTGCCCTCCTAGCCCCCTACTTTCATTCTACAACACTTCCTTATTTCTTTACATATTCTACACAGTCCATCTACATCTACCATCTATCATGTAGTAGTTCAGATTGTAGGTTCCTCAAGCCCAATCCTAGATAACCCTGATGAGATCATTGGGGTTATTTTTGTAACTTTAGAAAGATCCCTTCAGAGCCACAGAAGACATTAAACTGAGTCTCCCTCCACTCAAAAAAACCCTTTTCTTTATTGTTTTTTAAATTGTATGTTTGAGCGTCACTGTGCAGAATGATGTATGTGCAGTCTGTTTCCACCGGTCCATCTGCTAATGGAAAAAAGTTTCTTTGCGCTCGGCTCAAATCTGATTTGTTTCGAGCCAATCATATTCGAGTATGCAACTTTCACAAAAGTCATGTGGAAACTCAAACTTCTAGTGCACATAAACCGAGCATTGACTTTTTAATGAAGTAGGCTACGTCTTGCTTTTAGCAGTTAAAACCTTTTGAAATGAAAAAAGATTTGCATATTCATAGATTCTTGATTATTCAAAGAGGGAGAAGGAGTAAATATTCTTTTAACACCATCAGACGCAAATTATTCAAATCGGAGTATTTATATTTGTCAAGCATATCTGGAGGGAATATTTAAAGATAGTAAACTGAACTTTATGTGTAATATCAGTGGAGTGACCCTATAAGACCTTCTTCAATGATTCAGGAAAAACACAGTCTCTATGCGTGACACAAATGAAGCAATGGCATAGAGTCTCGTTTACAGAGCATTTTTCATCTTCCCAACTTCATTTCTTATGATGAATGCGTCCCCATTGTTCCATACGCTAGGTCACTTTAGCTAATTTATAAAGATAAAACGGCCTTATCTTCCAAATCGCCGATAATAAAGTAAAGAGGAGGAAGGTCGAATAAAAGAGAGAAAGAACAAATAGATGTGTTTTGAAGTTCTTCCACACCGCTTACCCATACGTCCTTGCTCATGTGCGTACATGTACGTAAGTCACTGGACTTGCGGCTGCGTAGTTAAATGGCTCCTGGGAGACTCAATATGCAGTGCGGACAAATCCCAGTGAGCGGTGCACATGCAGTATGAAGGCTCGCATGGAGCACAGTGGTGGGAGCATTATCATAAATGGTGTTGAAGCTGAGCAGTGAGAGTCTCTGCCAGACATCCTAAATCTTCCCACTGTTTGTTTGTGTGGCAACGGGAGATGAACTGTAATAACTAAGCTTTTCCTTGTTGTTGAGGTTTTTTATTTTATTTGCGTGAGTTTATTCTGCTATTCTTGTGAGAACCATTTTGGTGTTTTAGATCTTAAAATGTGACATCGAAGACATTAAGTTTGATCCTCATCTCTTTGGTATTTGAATTTGCTTAAGGGTAAGGGTGAAATAAAGGTTAGTGTGAGATTAGGATGAGTGTTAAGATCTGTGAGGAATAAAGTACATGAGACGTCCTCATAAGGGTAGAAATAAATGTGTATGTGTGCTCCTGCTGTTTTTATTTGTGTATTGTTTTCAGTGTGTTTTTGGGTGGGAATGCTTGTGTCTGTCCTTGTGTGCTAAAATAATCCATACATTTAATACATAATCAAGTGGTTTTCATGCAGACAGATGACTTTTTATAGAATTGTATATTTTAACTTTTAATGTATGTCTGTGTTTCACATTCAAACCCATTTATCTTGGTGTTTTTACAATTTTCTTTCCTCCATGTGATAATGCAATTATTTAGAATTAACACTGTGTTCAAATTGCTTGAGTTATTGTCCTATAAGGGAATATTCATGAGGCGGAAAAAGTCTTTATCCCTCATTTGATTTAAGTACTCCCAGCCGCAACAGAAACGAAACAGCCAAAAGCTCATTAGAAATGCTGAGTAATTTCTGTTCAGGGGAAAGCTGAGTCGGCAGAATGTGGTGCTGCTGCAGCTTGGTGCACATGAAGTTGACTGACCTTTTCTTCGGTCTTATAGCCTAATTTTCTCCCAGATGTGTGCTTTTGTGCATCCCTACCGTCTATTCCTTAGCTTGTAAGTTACTAGTAAAAACCAAGCTTATGCCACTGTACCCATGTCAGCGATGCTCCATATTTAGAGACAAAGAAACGTAAGACAAAGACGTAATTTATTAAAAGGGTTGAAGTGAAATAAGAAGTCAAGTCTTCTTGAATTTGTTATAGCGCCAGCAGGATCCCAATATTTGATTAGGGTGATGCCAAATATGTCAGACTAAATAGCAGAGAAACGTTGCTGATGCTTTCTATTTTCCATGTATTCTAACATGATATAGCATGCTAGCTACAACAAATTTTATGTTAATTTGCTTTCTTTCGGCTAGTTAAAGTTAAAACGTCAATACAAATTTCACTTGTGAGTGGTATAAAGAGCTAGAGCCAGTAGTTAGCTTAGCTTAGCACAACTACTGGGCTGGAAGCGGGTAAACGGCTAGCCTGGCTCTGCTGAAAGGTTACAAAATACGCCCACCGACACCTCTAAAGCTAACTATAATTAACAGTTTATATCTTGATCTCTTGTGAGTTACAGTATGTGCCGGATTCTGGAGTCTTATCATCGTTGTGAAGTTGCCAGGCAAGCAGAAAGTCACTGCTTTTTATCTTATATTGTGCTAATTAGTGAGCTTTAGAGGTGCTAACGTTTTTATGCTAAGCTAAGCCAATCGTCCACTGGCTCTAGCTTCATTTTTACTATACAGACACAACAGTGGTGTTGATCATCTCATCTAACTCCTGAGTACAAATCAAATAACCGTGTTTCCCAAGATGTCAAACCATAACATAACAGTTTAAGAAGTTAAAGAGTAAAACAAACAGTTCTATGTCTTAACGCTTTACACTGGACAATTGCTCTCTCTGGCAAGTGCAAAATGAAGGAGACTTTGATTGTAGCCATTCAAAGCTGCCCACTTGTACAGCTGAGTCTGAAAGGAAAAGACTCTCAACTAATGCTTAGACATTGATTGCATCCATTGGATTGGATAATGGCAAGCGCTGAAGGGTTTTATTGATGATTTTCTGGTTATTTTCAAATATTGCTATTTAATTGGGGCCTGCTAGCTCTGTAAGTGGCAGCAAAATAACAGTCTGAGGCAATATCAGGAAAAAAAAACCTTCCTGTTCAAGTGCACTACAAATCCGTCCTGTGATTAATCTGAATAAAGCGCCACATCAGCCGTGTGGCACACGTCATAGAGCAGCGTGGAGTGGTGAGGGGTTAAGGTTGGGTTTGGTGTTCATGTAGTGAATCTAAGGCAGTCGAGTGTCATCATCGAAGAAAAACCCCAAACACTACAAACAAGATGCGGGGACTGAAGTGAATAGGGTTACAGCGTGTCAGCTTTGATAGGTCAAAGAGTCAACTGTGCGGGCATCTCCTCTCTCAGCTGCTATTGATTTGCCTCCGAGGAGAGAGGGAGAGGAGAAAGAGTGACTGAGGGGGAAAGAGAGCAAAAAGAGATAAAAGAGGAAGAGGAGACTCAAGAGGAAGGGGAATGTGTCTGAGGTGAACAGAGGAGGTGAAAGAGGGAGGCGGCGTGTAAAGGGGGTAGAAAAAGTCAAACTGAGAGAGGATCTGACGAGGAGGGCCAGGGAGGAGAGATGAAAGGACACGGAGAGGGAGAACGAGTGGATTTGGCAGGAGGATCGCTGAAAAAGAGGTGAAATGAAGTTCACCGGGGAAGGAAAGGAGTCTTTCATATTTCCGTAATTATCTGTTTCACTTTCCTCCTCTCTGTCCTGTAGAGAACAGTATTTTGCTCAGTCTCAACCCTCGCCTCCCACATTCTTACGTTCCACTTTTATCCCAATTTTTGTCTCTTTTTCTCTTTTCGCCTTTCATCTTCCCTTTGTCTCTTGCCCACCACTCAACACACACACTCACTCCCACGCACACACACACACACACACACACACACATACACACACCTCCGAATGTGTCCTAATCTCCTGGACATGTTGGAGCATCAGATGAGCTCACAAAGTGAACGTCAGCAAAAATATACACAACCTCGGCCGTCAAACGAGGCGTGTTATTAATGTCTGCTCTTTCACTACATCCTCTGTCTCTCTGTGTAATTTGTAATTTGTCTTTTTCTGTCAATTCCCTCACTCTCAGCCATTTCCCTAGAACTACCAACTCTCAAAACACAATTGCCTCTCTTATGTCTGCCTGCTTGAATAGTGTTATTTGTCATGTTTGTTTTTGTGCTTGTTTGTTATGTTGTTTACTCTGTTTTACCCAGAGGGAAACAGGGAAACAAGTTGAATTTGTGTGTGTGTGCGTGCAGTGAGAGAGACATGCAGAGACAGACAGACAATAGCGCTGTCAGGGACGAGCAGTGAGTGAAAAAGAGACGGTGATGGGGAGAGAGGTATTAACGGCAGTAGTAGTTGAGGAGGGGAAATTAAAAAGGCAGAGGAGAGCTATCAGAGAGCCTTTTAATTAGCCATCCCGTTTTATCACCGTCGGCGAACCACGCCAAGGTGCCGTCTGCTGTCGTGTCAGGAGAAAGTCGGAAAAAGCACTTTTCTCTGAGGCAGCGGGCATGAAGGAGAGACAGGAGATGAAAGATTCAAAGCAGAGCTTGTTTATTATGTAATACACATATACAATGTGTCACTGTTTCTAAATAGGATATTCATACATTTAGCAAAAATGAATCAGTACAGTATGTTACGCATATTTGTAAAGCAGAGAGATGACTGATGGCTGAGTGGGAATAAGGAAGTTAGTTTTTTGCTGATCTCTGTGTTAAAGTAAGCGAGGTTTGTGATATTGTGCTGTCACGCTTTATTTATTTATGATGATAAAGATACAGAAAAATAGAAATACATGACAAATATATCAGTCATGATGACTTTGAACCCCCCCCCCAAACTTTCACAAATCACCTGTTCAGGTGAGTTCATGTCCTATCAAGTGGAGCCCAGCTCCCCCTGGCTCATGGCAGGTTGCTGTTCGGACCCCTGAATATGGGACCGGTGACCTAGGAGCCAAATAACAGGGTAGAAGAAACACAACCTCCATTTTTATTCAAAACCTGTATACAGTGCAACGCCACTGGCAGAACACTGACTTACTTCCATCACATCTTACCTTGAACGACGAGAAAATCAGGTTGGTTGAATTGCAGTTTGCATTATGCAGAGCTCTTGGGGCTCTGAGTTACCTAAAACAGTGCATACCATCATCAGCTACACACGAGAGCACAAGTGATCAAACACATGGGCTTCTTCGTCAGGTATAAGCTCGCACGCACATTCGCATCTGACTGCTATTAAGTTGGACGAAGGTGTGTGTATGTACAGTATATTGCTGCCTATCCGCGTGCATGTGTTTTTATGGGAATTCATGCGTGTACATGAAAGTACATGTGGGAGGTTGGGACTCCATAATGTACCCTGTGGTGCCAAAACATCCATTCTAACCGTCCACTTTATACTAGCTAGATCTAATTGAATCTAATTGGGACAATTAAAGTGAAATTGGACCAGAAGAATTTATTGAACCAGTTATCTGTAGTAATTAGGCAGTAATTGGCCTATTGTTATCTTTACAAGTCTCCTGGAAGGCCTGACAAAGACCCAGCACACGTGTGCAAGTGTGCATAAAGAAACATGGCCTTCCTGTTGGTGTGTGTTTCTCCTCTGAACATATTCCTAACATGTGTTTCTATCTGCATTTTCTTTGAAAGTGTGTGTGTTTTACTGCATTTTTACTTCCTACAGCTGTTCCGATCAATGTATCAATGAGGGTCCACTTGCACGTAGAGGGCAGCTTCCAATATTCTTTTTTTCACATTTACTCTTCCATCTTCTTCTAATTGTTTGTCATCCATCTGATCCTTTCATCCCTGCATTCATGCAGCACATTTAGACCTCTAGAAGACTGGAAGATGTGCCGTGACAAAAATAGAGATGAATCCAGTAGACCAAGAATGAGGGAGGAAATGAGGAAAGGAGGGTGAGTGGAAACGAGACTGGAGATGTTAGATGAAGAGTGATGTGAACAATGACGGAACAATAAACAAAACCTGCAATACATTTTTGATTAAAGCTGCTGAAGGCGCCTTTGGTGTCATGGATTATTGGAACTCTAGTCTTATGTACAATATAAGATCTATCATTTGGTGGTAGCCTCATATACCTTAGAGCACTTTGTTGCTCTTCCTCCTCAGGCATTTCTGTCTTGGGTGCCTAACCCCGGCTATCTCAGTTTTGAAGGTTAACCTCAACCATTTGTCATTGGATCTTATCCCCTCAGCCGATTGTTCGCCCTCACCTCAACCGTCTCACCCTTGATGCTTCACCCCATTTTGAGGTATTAGGTTAGCTAGGGCTGCTTTATTTCCTCTCTGTTTCAAAAAAATCTTAAGCGTCGGCCAATGCCTTACCAGTGGGTGAAGCAGGAAAAGCCATTGAGGAACCCTGACCCTAATTCAACTCCCAGCTTCAGTTTTAATGTGAAACCTAACAGAGATTACCTATAAATCCCCCTTCACACTATAATAAAAACACGTCTTTATGCACAGTCTTGAGAGTAAATTGAGTATTAGTCCCGGACTACCTGAAAGCGTTACCTTAACACATATTTGTTTTGTACAGTTTGCACTATGTAGTTTGACGCATGGCACAGTATGAAGATGTCACAAAGACATCACTTAACTTAACTTCTATGTTAATTGCAGCTGAGTGAAATAATGCAGATGAAGAATAAGTATGGCCCCAAAGGCTCAGACAGATCTCAGGAGAAAGTAATGGTGCCGCATTAGTATGCTGTCTCGAACTGTAGAAATTCAAATCAAATGCAAAATATTCCATTAAAAAACTAATGAACTGAAAACAATAGTGAATGTCTTTCTGGGGAAATGCATTACCTCCGCTGCATTCCCAAAACAGTGCAGAGCAGCGCGCAGCGAGGAATTCTCACTTCAAACAAGAGAATACAAGTGTGTCTTTATAGTGGGTATGTACCTGTGAGGATGAAATGAAAGACTACATACATCGATGAGACGGTTGCTATTAAAGAAACCTGTAAAGGGAAAATCTTCTCTAAAATTAAAGTGTAAACAAAGTGGTGGTAAACTTGGATTTCTACGTAAACCGTCTTTTCACGTTGCTTTACTGCACTTAAACCACCAACAACTCTTTTAATGTCCAAATGGACACGTTAGTATTTATTAAGATACACTTCAAATCTATCATTTTAATGTGAACTCCTGACATCCTGCTGTTCATGTCTTTGAACCTGGCAACACGTGTAGAGGCAGGGTGTCATCAATACAAACTGTGTGTATCTGCATGAGGTCAGTTTTTGTAGCCCACAGTCGCAGCTGGAGGGCAGATTCTGGACAGAGCGCTCTCCACCAACTGCACTGTTTCTCTGTTTGTCACCTAGTCAATCCCTCCTTGTGTCCTCATTTCTTCTCATTAAGGCTTAAGGTACATCGCCTACCACCCTCTACCCTCACCTTTTGCCTTTTTTCTGCTCTTTTCTGTTTGTCAGCGGGTGGGTCAGTCCTTTTGCTCTCTCGCTCGCCCGTCACATCTTCTCGGTGTCGACAGCGTTGAGACAAAAACACCTCAACGCTTCATTCTTTTGACTTCTGTTTTGCTCACTCTGTTCTTCCCTGAGGACGCTGTGTCAGGAGCTGCCCGAGGAAGCTTCACCATCAGGGCGCTTCCTGCCTCCCTTTATCCCCTCCCTTCCTTTCTCCCCCCCTCTCCATTTTCCTCACTATTCCATCTTATCCCCATGGGATTCCCGGGCCTTAATTATTCATTGTAATTTGTAGATTAATTCTGCATGGCTACCTCCCTCATCACACACACACACACACACACACACACACACACACACACTCATTCCTTAGCCCCTGTCTCTGTTTCTCTACTTTGCTCCACCTCAGGCAGCCCTCTGCTACTTACCTCCTTCTCTTCATATTGCCTTTTGTGTCTGTATATATATATCTTTTTCTTTCTTTTTTCTTCCCCGCCTTCCATCTCTACTTCTTTCCTTCCTCCACCTTTCTCCCTTCCCTTCCCCTTCTGCTGCTTACTTCACCAATTTTGTTCTCTTTGCATCTCTTTCTCAGTCGCTTTCCTCTTCTCTGAGCCGTCCCCTCTGGGCCTATACTAGTTTCCTGGTTTTTGCTGTCTTTCTCTACCTATACATACTTCCCTCCTCCCTCTCTCTCTCCCTTTCTCCCTCGCTCTCTCCCCTCTCCCTCCCAGTGACAGGTTCCATTATCATGTTTCTCACGGCTCGCCTGCTCTCCTCCTGATGGATGACCTCACGCGAATATTAATTTACTGTAGCATTAACAATATCACATCTTATTCTACACTTACCTTCCCCAGTTTCTCTCTCCTTTTCCCTCCCTCTCTATCTGCTCTACCCTCCAAACACCCTTCAGCTAGTTCCCTCATTTTCTTTTGTCACTTTGCTTCCTCTCTGTTACCCTCTTCCCACGTCTTCGTCTCTTTCTGCACTTTTGGCTAAAGTTAGCGCTCCTCAATCAAAGTAAATTCCTTCACATTATTGCATACGCATTCAAAAAGACAATAACATATCATTACCAATGGTGAAATTCTATTAAATCATTGCAGCGCATCATCTTTGCATTTCAAATGCCAGTACAATCTTTGCGCAAACACAAACCTATAGTGTATATGCACTGCAGGAATACAATATTAAATTGAGTGGCATTTACCGAGGGCCCCATGAAATCCCCCTTTCTGAAGCCAAATGTTGAGGCAATTTACATTATTCATGTTGCACATCATGACACGCAATGCATAATGGAAATGTTGAGTGAAAGGTGCATGCGCGTTGTAAAGATCGGTGGCGCGAACGGAAAAGCTGTTGACACGGGAGGAGATGGAGGGAGGAGAGGAGGAAAGATGTGGAAAAGATGAGCGCTGATCAATGCGAGGAGAACAGGCTTTTTGCTCTGGCACTCATATCTCACACACCCTTTATCCGCTGCTTTCTCACGCTATCTCTTCTCTCTTTTCCACCACCTCTCTTACTCTACTTTCCCCTCTAATATTACACCCATTTCTCACTCCCTTCCCCTCACTGTGTTCTCCAAATCCCACTTTTTATCCCATCATCTCTCTCCCTGTCTTGAGAGGCTCATGTTCACAGTATTTATCATCACCCGTCTAAGTTCATTTGATCAGGAGAACTCATCTCTTGGCTGCTGCTGCTGCTCCTATTCAAGCCAGACCTATCCTAACTCACAGAAGCAGGTAAATGCAGTATAACTTTTACATATTAGACCTGTTGTCTGGTTAAAGTTGGGTTTAGGTATGCTGGGAATTTGCTGAGGTCACCAAACTCTTTACGTAATAAAGGTGTTTCTGTGTGCAGTTTGCATGATCGCCCAATGTTTGCTTAGGTTTCCCCCGGGTGTTTCCCCTGCCATCTAAAACATGTGTGTTAGGTTAAAACTCCTATCAGTTTTCTTGACCAAGGCACTAGCTTAGAGCCAGAGCTGGTCGCTGTGCGCTGCACTGTGGCTGCCCACTGCTCCTAACACTTGTGATGTTTCAAAGGCAGATAATATATTTCCCTACGGGGATCAATAAAAAAAAGGATAATTTTGATAACTAATGTGAGCTTCAATGCAAGTCCAAATTAAAACACCAGCACACAGGGAAGCAGCAGCGGTAATGAAAAAATCACCCTGATCTTTTTTACATAATTGTATTTCCAACTAATGGTTTGACAAATCTGCTGACGCATTTAAGCGCCTTCACCGCAGCAAAGACGTCAAGGGACAAATAATGCAATCAACAATTATCTATTCTATTTACATCAAAACATATACATAATCTTTCTGCTTTGTGATTAAATCTCAGCCTATCCCACATGTACAATTAACAGAAACTCTTTGAGGGTCTGTGCTCTGAGTAATAATGCACACAGTGTTGATTTTAAATCCCTGCTGGTCAGACTAATGCCAACTCTATATTAATTTACATTATGATAATAGAAATGAGGCCCATCTACATCTGCCACTCAGTAAAAAACAGACACACATGCACATAAAAAAACTGGAACTAGGGAAATGAGGAATAATTTCCTTTTATTCCTTTTTTACTTCATCTCTCATTAACAGTATGTGTCAATGTGTGTGACAGTTTTATTGATGACCTTTCAAGCCAGTAAATTAACTGTGGAAGATTAAAAAGGATTCAGGAGACAACAAAGATAACAACCATGACAGATTGATGGGAAAAAAATAAGTCACAAATGGAATATTAGTGAGAAAAGCAGAAGCTAAAATAATAGGACTATGTATTGTGTGTTGATTTGTGTTTGTGTGTCTGCAAGAGAGATGGAAAAAGCTGATGGGGAGGCCATCATGTGGAAATAACAGAACCTTTCTGTATAAGTACTGTTGTGAAAGGCACAGTAGTGTGTGTTCTATAGGAGGCAAAAGTAAAAGATGCATGAAAACGAGCCGCAACACAGGAGCACGTGATGCACAACTGGCCCCAAAATACTTTTACCCATAGACTTGCATTGTGAAAGAGATGTCTGTACATCAGTGCATCATTTTTATTTGAGGTACTTCCCAGTATGAACACTTAAATAGCCCTTATTTAAGTCATTGTGTCAGAAAAGACCAACTGTCCAGTTCTTTTTACACATCCACTACACCAGCAAGCTGGGAACTTGCCAGTGCTGGTCAGTCACAGTAGTTCTCAGTACTGTTACCTTTACTCTAGCTGCCCAAGCTAGCTATCTTGCTAACTGGTCTTTGGTCTATTTTGAGGCTGTGTAATCATATATCAGAAGAGAGTGTGATAATTGCTCCATTTTAAACATAATATTGTAACAAACAGCATGAAGACCAAAGCAGCAAAAACCTACTTTACACTGTGTGATTAATATTATCAGTCAACGCCAGTTCTAAATGCTCCCCAACCACCCCAGAGCCACACTTTTATATTTTACTGATGAACTGATTGCTCTTTTTTTATTTCAGCACCTACAAGAAAAGGCCTGGTAACAAGTAGCTTGAAGGACATTTGATCTTACTCTGACAATGTGTACCTCTTACGGTCTGCAAGGACAGTGCCGGCAGTTTTAATACAAGCTAGATGCAAGATAAATGACCGACTACCTCTCTGATGGGTAGTGTATCACCTTTATCCTTCTAAAGGAAGTCTCTGAATCCTTTAGCACCTACTCTCCTGTTGAATTAAGTGTCACTTTTTCAGAATGTCTGTGAGTCTACCTGCCAGCCTCAATGAACTGGAAGTTGTGCACTGAGTTGTAATTCATGACCAAAGCACAACAGAGCTCGGTGCTGTTGTCATACAGAGTCTGAGCAAAGAGAGGGTTTGTACAAGACATTTAATTAAAAGCAAACAAGGTATTTTTCTAAAAATGTTCAAATGAATGCATCACCTGCGCTAAGTGCCTGTGCTTCTATTAAGCTGTTTCCTATCAGTACAGTCAGTCCACTGAAGGGAATTTGTCATCACAGCTCATTTTGCTCTTCCAGTGTGTTTAATTCTTGACTAACGCACCATGCTTAAGTTAAAGCAGGTGCAAATGGCGCAGACGAGCAATTCAGAGCTACATTCAAGCCACTGGGTTGTCAGCTGAGATCCTGTGCTCCTGTTTCTTGACACTATTGGTTCAGACAGCAGACAGATCCACTTACAGATCCATTTGCACACACGCTCAAATGCCAAGGCGGTACACAATCGTTTGCTCTCTTGTTTGATTCCTCGAACAGTCTAAAACGACATAATTGTACAAGTTAGTCGCGTGTGAGCTTGTGCAACATCAGCCTTGTGCCACATGACATGCAGAAGACATATCTCTTGACACACTCTCTCTCTTACACACACACACACACACACACACACACACACACACACACACACACACACACAGAGCTTCAGACTGGGAGATAACAGTTTTGGCCTCCAGCTAAAACCTCTCCTACCTCCCTGAGCACTCACTGGATAGAGACTCCACTGCACTCCGGCTCACTCTGTCTGACAGATTCAGTCTGGGGAGAGCAACATAAAGCAACACTTTCACACTCTTCTGGGTAAAACACACTCCAGTGGAAGAGAAAGACTGTGTGCCCACCGGGAACAAAAGGAAAGATGCGCTGTTGCATCTTCCTGACAGCCCGACAAAGTTACCAACTAAGTTAGCTAGTATTTTATATTTTTGTCCAAAATATCTGTGCTCTCTGTCAGCTGGGCTTATATTAAAGAAAAATAATTAAAAACTGCATTTAAAAGATAGGGCTTGCAATGTTTGTAGTCCAAAAATCCTATAAAAAGACCAAAACCAACGACGTCCATTGTAATAAAGCAACATGTAGCCTAGTGATTCTAATTATTATGTTTGTTCATGATTTTCTGAGCTGCGTTCATTCAAGAAGATCCAGAGGACCTTTTTACTATTAATACATTTCAGGTATGTGGGCAGTTCAAATCAGCTTAAAAAGAACTGCTTCTTTTCAAAAATCTGTGTACTTTTGAATTAAATCCAGTAAAATATGAAAGCAATAAGCCTCATTTATACTTTAGTGAAATGTCACAGGACATTAAGGCTGCAACAGGTTTGACGTCAATCTGCTGGTAACAGGTGTTGAGTGTCTGCCTTTCTTTGTACGGCCTTGACAAAAGTACCCTACAGCGGTGATTGGTTGTGGCATGACTCGCTTTCCCGCTGAGAATAACGCGGGGGGGGGGTGGCAAATTGCTACGAAACAGCCTCTCAGTTGGTGTGAGTGCGGCCGCGATGGCTGTATGGATCAGTGTGATGGATCAAATTGTCAGCAGGCATACACTGTACATGCAAACTCTCTCTCTCTCTCTCTCTCTCTCTCTCTCTCTCTCTCACGCACACACACACACACACACGCAGCACTTCTTTTGGCTGACAAGATCACCCAGGACTGACACAGTCGTAATGGCCACTCCAGGCCATTACTTCACTAAACTCCAGGGAGAGCAAACTGAATGATAAAAACACAAGAGCAATAGAAAACCTAAGTGAGCGTAGGTAGGAAGAGAGATTGTAATACTGATATATTTTCTAAATCGATTGATGACTGAGTAAATGTCCAATTAATCTGCTTTATGATAGCAGGATGAGCTCTGCAGGATGAAATATGTATGAGGGTCCTTCAGACAGCTCTGTGTTTAAAAATTCTTTTCATCCTACGCCCTGAGGAAGTGTATCAGATTAGTGTGTGTGTGTGTGTGTGTGTGCGTGTGCGTGTGTGTGTGTGTGTGTGTGTGTGTTTGTGTGTCTGTGTGTGTGCTTCATACCTCCTGCTCAGACCTCTAGAAAGCTCTCGCTCAGGGATACAAGCTCAGAGGAGAGCGGGCTTCATTCCCGGATACACACATTAACATAACTACAAACATGCAGTAATGGGCATATCAAGCATGTGACCCATCCATCCAAACAAACAGACACACACACACACACACACACACACAGACACCCACAACGTGCTCACGTCTCATGTATCTGCTACCTGTAATGCACACCGCACACAATTACTTCCACACAAAAACAAACATGCGCAGCTGAGCAGGAGCAGGAGTCTCAGGCCGAGTGATCCATCGATCTAGATTTCATCTAAAGCCAATAATGGGAGCGGATCCAGAGGCTGTGTGGGCAGGGTAATCATTGTTTTAAGTTACACCCACTGCTATCTCCCCTGGGCTCGATACTGCTGCACACACTTGTTTGTATGTGTTTGTGTGTGTGTGTGTAAGGAGTAATCCTGTTTAAGTATTGGAACAATATGGCTGCATACACACCATGTGTTTGTCTGTGTGTTGCTGCAGAATTGTTTTTCTAGTTCAATTTCTCCTCCTCTTGACCCCATGCCACCTCCGCCTCACAACACCATCACGTTCTGTCTCAATGTGACTGGTCACACGAAGCTTAAGCGATACTGTAGAAGCACTCTGTATGAACATGGATGTATGTAAGAGGTGCAGTATGTAGTGTGCCGAGTTCGACTTCGCGCATAAACAACTGCAATACTGCGTTTAAGTTTTTTGCCTGGCTGAGGTTAAAACGTTGGAATATGAATAAGAAGATACGATAAAGGCTGATGGAAATGCACGAGCATTTCATTATCACTGTTTGTGTTTTGATCTGTTTTTGTGTATTTATATTGTAATTTTGTGTGTTTGTATAAAGGCACAGGATGGGTATTGCAAATTATCTTCAAAGTCCTTATGAGACATTTGAACTATGAAAGGGATTAGAAACAAACTGAAGAGAGTCAATAAAAGAAAGTGTGAACAATAATGAAGCAAAAGTTTTTTTAATAAGAACAAACACAACTAAGGTAGCAGAATAAAGGAGGGTTTTAAATCTGCGTTGGGCCACACCTTAGGTAAATGTTGTGATACGTGCCATTGGTCCCTGCTGTGCACTTCTCCTGATATAAATGTATAAATATTAATGCCAAAAGCACTGATGCAGGACTTTTCCCTTTCTTCTTCGGCTGATGCATTTTCACTCGCTGCCCCACCGTTACACGCCTCCATTCCTCGGGAAATCCCCAAATTTACATACTAAAAAGGACGGCGGACAAAATCACGACATGCTCTGTGTGTGCAGAGGAGACAAATTAATTCTTTACACCAACAGAAAACGCTATCGTAGGTGAGAAGCAGCTGTGGTATATGTTATAATGTGCCACAAATACAGACTGCTCTAATCTTGTTACACCTTCTTTATGTTCTTATTACATCATTTTCACTTTACATAATATCCACATGAAACACATTTTCCTTGTTGATTTTTTATTTGCTGAATGCTGAAAATGTGCACACATTTTAATGAAAACATGCATTACTTTATTTTGTCTGTTCCTGCTGAAGCTTATACGCCTTGACTGCATGTGCTTTTGTGTGTGCTGTTGAGGTGGCAATGGGACAAAAAGGCTGCCTTACATGTTGTGCATGGATGTTATGCCAAGGCTTAAATAAAGACACAAAGCATTAACAGAGGAGAGGGTGATAAACACAAACAGACCATCGTGCACTCTCTTAGATAAATAGAGATGCAACTCAGTAACAAAGCATCATTGTTAAATACGCTGACAAAACAGTAAAGCTTTTTGTGTCTATTTTCCCCCCAGAAGCAACCTTCAAGCTGTAGTATCAGTGTGTTTTACTGCATGTCAGATATTAAAAGCACATAATTCCAATTTATTCACGCCACTGGCTTATTTACCTGTTTACTTGATCTCAGCAGATTTGGAGAATATTAAAAACCCTTAACATACCTGATCGAATTTGCATTTGCTTTCCTTGTCCCGCTGTGTTTCAGCTGAATTAAGTTCATCATTGTGAGATTGTACAACACGGTGAGAGTTCTGATCAGTGAGCCAGAAAGGCTCCGAGTCGCTGATCCTCTTATCTTCCCTCCACATTTATAAATCCAAGATCTATCTCTGTTTTTTATTCCCCGAGTTCTGCTCTGTAAACTTCCACATGCTCCAATATTTCTTTTGAGCGTGTGTGTGTTTGTGTGTGGTGTGTCTGTGTGTGTCCGAATTGGGAAAGCCATGATGTCTGGCATTATTCTTTAATTTCCATGGAAATAGGTTGCAGGAGAGTGCCCAGAATGAGATGGGATTTTCAGAGGCCCCAGCACACACCAGTTGGAATTTACCAAGTGGCTTTTTGGTACAGAACATGCATACACACACACACACACACACACACACACACACATACATACAGATGCAGACTCCTTAAACTGCCTCATTCACACTGTGTCAAGCCACTATTTATGGTATAATGCAGGGATGGAAACATCAGAATCAGTTTGAGCAGTTAACTTGGCCGCCATGAAACAAAAGGACCCAGTTGTAAGTGATATAAAAAGAAAATAGAGGCTTTTTTTATTTTTACAAAGAATGTTGAGGAACTGTGTTATCTTAGATCCAAAAGAGATTACTGGCCCCAAAATGGTGCTGATGGAACGGTCACGACAAAATGCAGTCTCCTAAACTGTGTCTAATTTGAACTGCCTCAATAAGAGCCTTTTCCAATATCTTCCCCACACCTGGGGCCCCTGCTGCCACACCGGAATTACTCAGAGACTGCCTAGCAGGCATGCAAAAGCACCCTCTTGCAGACACTCACATAATCACAGAGGCAAACATAAAGACACCTGCGCCTATAGGTTGTAAAGACAATGAGTTTTAATATTACCAAATAACACATGGCGCCATGGGGAGATGATCGAAACTGAGGGAAAGGTAGAAGGGTGTAGCTCTGTTAGTCGGTGGTACAGGGTCACATGAGATACAGTGTGCAGGTGTTAAAGAACAAACGATTAGGCAGAGTGAGGGTGCAAGGTGGAGGACAGAGGAAGAGGCTGAGGAGAAGGAAAAAAAAAAACGAGCGAACGTGCCCTCAAAAAGGACTGGCATAAACAAAAGTAGAGAAGCGGGTCTTTAATATTCATAACCCGGGAACGGACAGGCCTGTCACTTTCATGTGCACAAGGAAACAAGAGAGGACGGCAGGGAGGGAGGGATGAGAGCAACATGAGAGAGAAAGCGATAAAGGCAGTAAATGAGAAACGGGGAGGGGAACAAAGTTTGCCGTTAAGTTAGAATATAGGGCGATTTCAAGCTCAATTACAGAACACATGAAAGACGTCCTCGATCCTCTGTTCTTTCTCTCTATACTTTAGTTTTTTTTATCCCTCCATCCCGTGTCATCTTTAACAGCCACTTCCCTCTCCCGCCGTCTTTTCCCGGACTTCCTCGTTTCATCTCTTCTCTCTGTTTTCTTATTTCTTTTCCGTAGGGCATCTCTGTGACTTGAAGCCTTTAAGTGAGCAACAGTCTGGCTGATTTCAATATATTTTCAGAGTGTGGGTAGAGCCGAACCTAGGCGACAGTATCTTTGAATATCCATTCCAATAACGAGATGCCCTTTATTTGACTTGCAGACACTTCAGTGCAGGTAACTTGCAAAGGAAAGTTAAATCCAACACTTTTCTTCATACGAGAGTTATGTCTCTTTTACTTTGCACAGCTTTTCTTTTTATTATTATTGTACATTTTCTATTCTATTTTTTTTCAGTAGCCTATATATCTATGCTCTTGTTGGCACCCATGCACCAAAACAAATTCCTTGTATGTGTAAACCTACAATAAATCTGGATCTGATTCTGATTCTGCTTCTGCTTCTGACTTGTGGTGGTGTAACAACAATTAATATTTATGAGGTTAAATGGCAAGAAAGATTTTATTAAATTCACACATTTATTTTATAGAAATACATTTATTTTTATTTTATAAGTTTTTTTTTAAACTTTATAATTTAAGTTTGACAGTGTCTCTATGAATCATAATCAAACACAGCGGCTCCTTGTGATAGACTAGCTAGGATGTTGTTTTGATAGAAATAACGTTAGCGACGACAGGTTTTAGCTATGTTAGCGAGCTAGCAGTTCGTCCACATTAAATGGATGTAACACAAGGTCTTAAACATCCGTGCCGTGTTAGCAAATAGTCTAACGTTAGCTTACATTGCCCAGCTAAAATCACAATATCTTTCAATTGTTAGCTTAACGGGTCGTTTGTGCATGTTAGCGGATTACATTTCTAAGCTAATAGCTACTGTGAGGAGCTTCTTCTTTTGTTTTTATTGCGGCAGTTGGGGAGTTGACCTCTGACCTATAGCTGCAGAGAAGTCCTTTACATAAAAATCCGTACACAGGCAAACACAGAAAGTCGGGAAAGGTCTCATTTTTAAGGTTAGGTTACAGTCCGTTTGCACATATTGCATATATATAAAGTGATTAATACATGTAAAACATTATGAAAAGTTACATACAGTACCTTTAACCCACAATACTGTCTCCATTAACTAACTGCCATTTCTAAATGTTAACAAATGTCCCTCTTCAATGTGGCAGCTGACAATAAAAATGATTTGTTGGATCTATCTCCTCTAAGACAAAATCACCATTCACACCTAGTGCGCTGAGGTAATAACCGTGCAGTATCATTACCAAAGATTAATAGGGCTTTTAATATGGTCATTAAACTCCAGTTTGAAATATAGATGACAGTTGTCGGCCGAGATAGTATTTTGTTCCATTTCAGGATGCTTTGAAGCTCCTTGCGGTGCCAGAGTTATAGGTGCCACTGGTGCTATCAAGAGCTAACAACATCCTTTGACATTTACACTTCAATGGTTTCCAAACTATGAGCGCTGAGCTCGTCTGCACTGTGGCAACCTATCAGGCATGCAATGTCCATATTACAGCATTCTTCAATGTAGCTTTTAAAAGATTATGAAAAGCAACCAGGATATCCATTTCAGATTAGTTATTTAAAGTATGTTACGCATTTCTTTTATTTCCTTATTAGACAGTGGACAATTGACCGGAAATGAGGAGGGGGGGACTGACATGCAACAAACGTCCCCAGCAGGACTTGAATCAGAGTTCATGGTCAGAACTTTAAACCCCCAGACAACCGGGACACACCTTTTTGTTGCCAGCAGAGTCCTTGTTCTGGGATATACATTCAACAATGCACATGAACTAAATTCTTTAAAATTTGAAACAAGTTCTTTACAATTTGCAAAAACAACAGAGTTGAAACCAGATTTTCAGTACAACCGCAAGGCTCATCGTGAACATATTTTCTACCTAACCATTATTTTCAACCCAGTTCCTCCAAAATGTGTAATTACTGGGGGTGCTTTTCCATTCATCATCACATCACAGTAATTAGGGGTACCCAATCTAGCAAGGAAGGACTAGGCTTTCCTCCATGTTGGCGGTTTCAGCCACGTCCATCAAGCAAAGAGCTCTCAGGGCGCAGAAAGTTAACAATCCACCAAGTTGTGCACGCTGCGTTCTGACATCCGATTCCACTTTGGTTCCAGTTCCCACTGGGAAAGCACTCTGATTTGATAAGAATGATGCTAACAAATGTCTTGTCGATCCAATTCTATCTTTTTATTATCAATGCGCAAATCACTTGTTAGCAAGCATATCCTTTTAGGTAAAATATATAAATATAATTCCAGATTCTATAAGCTGCAGCTAATTATTAATGTTAATTCTGTAACAGCTGAAGTGAAACTGTTGTCTGGTTAATGTACACCTCTGCAAACTGGTGTCTGCACTCAGTCAAAGATTGTTTGTGAGGGAAAAAGACACATCACTCTGCAACATCACCCAATGCCCATGAGTGGACGATGTGTCCAGCGAGAACAGAATCGCCCAGTTAAATTTAGTGCATATCAATAATTTAAACTGATCAACCTCATAATTCTGAATCAGGACTTGTGGTATTTGCAGAAAGTTATTCATGAAAGTCAAAAGTAAAAGGAAGTAGACTACAATTGTTTCAGTGTGTCATATAGGTTTATATCTAATTCCGCTAATCTCATTTTCAGGTTGTAGATACGGGTTGTGAACATTAATTAAGCTGCCAATAAAAACTGCAGTGCTCCTGCCTTCTCAGCCAACAAAAGGAAATTACAGATCGTTGAGTTGTACAGTAGTTATCTATAACTTTAATTACTTGCAAATGTTGAGAGCTGAACCTTATTAGTTCCGACAAGGGATTCAGAAAAGTACAAATAATACAGGCTTCTGATTCGATAAATTGCTTTCTAAACCCAGCAACCATGCTGCCACTCTGTCAGCTTAGTTTATTGCTGTATATATTACATCCCAGGTGCTAAACCAAGCATCATGATCAAAACGATCAGCTTCAGAATAAATAACTCCTCCACAACTTCTCCTTAGACTCACTCAGAGAAAACTGCGCTTCAGAAAGATGCAGGAAGTATTTTTTGACCTTTACATAACGAAACAAGTTGACTAAGAGCATATTCTTATCTTTAGCAACAACCTGGGGGAGACTTATGTGATCAGAAAATTACTATTTAAATCCTTTCACATTTCTATGAAGATGAAGTGTAGTGCTTGAAGGCTCTGCCTGACTCACTCCTGACCTTAGCTAAAAACATCAGAACCAGTATGATTATAAAACTGCCATTTCATAATGTTGCTGTCAGTACATGAATAGGTTATTGCCACAAAAATAACTTTTCCTTATGTGAACTCAAGTCATAAACCCGCACACCTGGACCTTTTGACAAAGGTTTTCAGGTTTTTATTTGTCAAATATGATAATATCCTTTTAGAGATATTTCAACCATGCTGCTGCAACTGTAAAATCACTGGGAATTAGGAAAAAGCTGGAAGCTGAGGTAAACAGGTGTTACCTCAGCACTCCAGCAGCAGAAACCTGGAAAACTACTATGATGGAAATACATAAACACTAGTACAGTAACAAGAAAACTGGATTCATTCAATAGACTAGCTCTCTAAACCAGTAAAAGAACAACATTTATACAACGTGCGAGTACAGTTAACAGTTATTTAGAGCGGCGCTCAGTGTATCATGGACAGCGAAAAACAGCTAGTAGTCACAGCTAAGCAGCCACGAGCAGCTACTGTCAGAGTCCCCATGTCTCCGCTGGAAAGACAGGGAGTGTGGTGGAGCTTTGACATTTATGGCCCTTTGAGAGAGTTAATGTGTGGGTACCTGTGTTGCAGCTCTCTGGTGTGTGTGTGTTTGTGTGTGTGTCTGTGTCTGTGGGGGGGTGTCAGTACTAGCTGTAGCCATGCGTAATGGTAGTGTTCGTAAGCCCCAAATAACTTGTTAAGCTCTGAATATAGCACAGTTTTATGTTTACTGAAGAGAGAATCTACCTCGAAGTCCTGCCTGCTGCGTCACAGTTAGGGGGGGGCACAGAGACTTTGGATAATCTGAACTTTCCTATCCAAGCAGACACATACAAGCTACTTCTTATACACAATGTGTGTATTGTTGGAAAAATCCATATATTATATCAATATCATCATAAGCGAACAAGAATCTTTGCGATTATGAGCACATTGCAGTTCCTCTTCAACTGATCACAGAAAAAATAATTTAACAAATCACAAAACAGCTGTAATGACAAGAGTAACTACTGATAATGCTCCGACAAGGGCATTTGGGGAGGAGATAATAGATGCCTGTTAATATTTGCTTTGTCACAGAGGCTGGATCTAACAATGTCAGTTAAACTGTAACTGTGCCAGTAGTGGTTGCTACTAGCAACTAAATGTTCAGCTGAAACCAACAGCGGGTGGCAAAATAACTACAATTTGTCTAACTAGTTCACCCTTAGTTTTCCTGTATGTTCACAAAAGAGTTGCGTACTAAGAAGACGCACAGTGTAAAAACATGATAGTGATTTTTTTTAAGGACAAAATAGGAGCAAATTAGTGCAATTAAGTACAAACTTAACTTAATTATGCTGGAGTCCGTACTGTACCGAGCAGCATACTGTAAATAACACCTGTCTTCATCTGATATACGTATACAGGACAGGTCTTGTTTCTATGCTTTCCCATGCCCCAAATGATAATTCTCTGGATTACAGTCGTGTGCAGTATTTCTCATATCTCATCTGCTTGATGTGGGTGATAATGCCTTATATCCCTTTTCGCCGAGATTGAATGTGTCATTATCTTGTTGGCTGATGGGTTTGCGTGTCCTCAGGTTGATGTCAAAACATGCAAAAAAAAAAACTGTTATCACCAAATGATCATGGGTCTTATCTTGATCCATCTGTTATTTGCTACACTATTTGCGTGTATATGTGTGTGTGCTGCAGTTCCCTTCCTTTCTTCCTTTTAATGTTTAATCTGTAATTGTAACTGCCTCCACTAATAAGTTTAATTTAATTGTGTTTGAGCTTGCATTTATGTATTTGTCTTTATATCAAGGTCTGTGGACCCAGTCGTACTGTGATAGACTACAACTTGTCTGGAGGACAGTAACACATCACAATCACAATTTGTAAATTACATAATTACATTACAGTTACTAACGATTAATATTAATAACGATCCTTTGAATTTTGGGTGTAGTCTTGTTTGCTTTTTTACCGTCAGTCTGATGAAAGGATGAATAAATGATCACTTTAATCTTTGTGGGTTTAGTAGAGGGACTGGTCCGTGGTATGTTAGCTCTGGCAGTTAGCCCCTGCCAAAAGAGGAGAAATGCGGTTCATGTTGTGTGTTCTTAGCTGGTCGGCTAACGTTAGCTGCTGGTTAGCCTACATTCAGGAATCACCTGTTTTTTTCCAGCTTCACTGTGAGGACAGATCGTCTGCAGTGCTGCATCAGTCACTGGGGCTAATGCTAAGCTAGCTAGCTTTTGATGGTCAGTAATTCCCTCCGAATTGTTAAAGCACATTGTGTTGTTTTCTACTTCTACATGTTTCAAATACAGTGGATGGGATGAGTGAGTGTGGAGGCTTTGGAGTTGTTTAAAGGCACCTTTGACAGAATAATGTAATATAACAACATGATTTTTGGAGTTATGTAAATACTAAATATATAAATACTAAAAATAAAAGTAACTTGCCCAACAACTGAAAGCAAGCCTCAAAGATATTGCAGAACCTCTGTTTAAAAGACAAGTGGTCCAGGAGAACAGTGCAAAAATGGCACTGCAATGAACACTGTACTGAAAAATACACAGTTGTGTTGAAAGAGAACAACCTATTTTTCTTTTCTCTGTTGTGATGATGTGGATGGAAGTATCAAGTGATCTGTTTTATCCTGACCAGAGCCTCCATCCCTCTCTTTCAGGTGTCATCTGGCTGAAATTAAACCCAGTCTCACCCCGCAACTGAGATTACGGAGAAATAGCTTACACAGTGTAACTGATGACCTCTATCTACCTGTCTGTCTGTCTGTCTGTCTCTCACCTCTCCCGCCCTCCTCCTGTCGCACCTCTGATTGGACGAATCCGAAAACAACCAATCACTCTGACATTATTCAGAACACTTTTCCTTCAGACGATTGACAAACAGTGCTCTTCACAATCACAGACAGACAAGCCGGTCGGGGTTCCGAGTTTCACGCAGAGCACCCTGCAGAGGCCCGACTTAGCGGACAGCCTCTCTGACAGCAGGGGGTGGCGGATTTTCCACGAAATAGGAGGTACGCAGGATTGTAGATTGTTTGCTGGATTTTTGGTTTTGGCTCATTACAACATGCATGCAAGGGTGGGGCATGATGTCCTGGATTTATCCATTTTGCTTGTTTTTTCTTCTTTATCTCACCCCCATTCTACTCTTTCCTTCATTTGTCTCCATTTTTATTCACGCAATAAAAGAGGCAGACACAATTACAAATGATTATCACTTCAGGCTCCCCTTGTTTGTTCCTCTTTTGTTTGTTTCATGATGTAGTCATCCAAAATTCACCGTAAATGACTGAGAAAGAAATATATTCATGTTACTAAATATTGATAGAGTTAAGATATTGGTTCTCCCCTCTGGCAGACTTTGAGGAGGTCACAAGATGACTAAAAGAAAGTGAAAACATGTATTTCAAATATGTACATTTATACTGATGATCACACATGGAAATTTGCTGCCTTTAAGCTCTTTTTCAAATAATTAATTAAGTAAAAATTGCTCGAAAATAGCAAAATTCTTCGTTCATGTGTCCTTGCAGCAAGAGGTCAGGTGTGGATGTTACTTCATCTCTGGTCACCTGTCGAGGAGGTTGAAATCCATTTAAATAAGATTGGAAACAGTGCACAAAAGCGTTCTTTTTACTTTAAGAATATCCTGAGGGGCTGTTTTTTGCAAAAGAAGGTAATATTTCTGACATTTCTTCTGGTCTGACATAGATCTACAGTCTTGAATGCAACGCACAGGCATTGAAACGTGCCTGCGGGCACACATTCATGCACACCTAACCTCTCTATTTAGACATTGTGACTTGTGGTTTTAATGAGGATCTTGAGGCTGCTCAGTAATGTCTGAGATTTTCTGGAGAGCTGATTAGTGTTTCACTCTAACTACAGCGAAATTAAATCAGTGATGGTCTGAATTATTTCATTATTTTCCAGTCCCGGTAATGTCTCTTTGTCATCCACATGACAGAAAGCTTAGATTTATGCAGAAGATATTCTCACCTAATATCTTTTCAAAAACAAGGGGACTCATCCATTTTACATTTAACACGAGGAAAGTGTATAAAAGAGACTTGAGATGCTAAAAGGCAAAAACCACATATATTTAATAACTAGGGAAGGTGGGGGAAATGCATTATCACGCATACTCATCTAATTTGCAACTAAAATGTTTTCACTTTAATTGATTATTTTTCTCCAACATTGCTCAAAAAGAAAAATAGTATTTTCAATTCACTTCACATTTCACTAATAGCTGTACAACTAAAATCTGATATTTATTGTAAGAGCTGACAACATTTCCATGTCTCAGTTTTGTACAGAGCAAATTCTATGGGTTTAAACACAGTGGTCTTCTCTGGGATTGTGCGTGCGCATGTGTGTTCATGCATAAATGGGTTAACTGTGTCCATTGACACTTTTCTTTTTCTTTTTTGTTGACAGTTGTTAATAGCTATGTGTCTGTTATATTAACTGTGTCATTGACGGACCAAGTAAATAAAGGATCACACTGCTGCATTAGATATTTTGCCTTTATATTTATGGGTTGTAGGAGTTCTTTTAAGGACAGATAAATACAAAATGACAGTCTGCATCTTTGCATACTGCCTTCATATAGGTAATATCCAGTTAATGCAGGTTGGTCCTCATACACCTTTTAGTCCTCACACTCCTTTAATAAGTAAAGTCACCAGTTCTACTGTCTGTTTACTCTAAATTAAATTCTGAACAGCAGGATTTGTTCCTTAATTTATAAGAAACAAAGGGGAACTTGTGCCCTCCATATCTCTGTCTGACACTCATAAAAGTCTTCATAAACCACCAAACCAAATATATGTAAATAAATGCACATACTTTCTCAAATAAAGTCTCAGTAAACTTATATTTTAAATACTATCTGCGTAGTGTCTGCGCCCCTATTCTCAAGCTGACGATAGCTTATCAGCGTGTCCCATTTCACACATTTTCATTATGTCTCTATCTGTGTCTTATCTCAACTGTTTTGTGAATAAACTGAACTGAATTCTGAACCTGTATAAGTTGTGTTTGTGTGTGTGGTTTGTGAGGATTCCTCAGGGAGTAAATGGACAAAATGACAGTCTGCATTAATGCTGTGTACTGTCTTTAAAACTGTGTGTGGGGCCCTTCTCTGCAGTGAGGCTCATCAATAGCAATTTCCTTGAACACATAAATGCAGGAAGCATTTGCACACATACAGACACACACACCCACAAACAAACAAACAAACAAACAAACAAACACACACATACACACACACACACACAAACCATTAGCATTGATCAAGACACTATCTCTGTTGTTCTTGGCAAACATGATGACAGAAAAAATAGATGATTCCTTCACATACACACACACACACACACACACACAATGACTCAGTCTCCATGGAGCCCCACTGGAAATAATTCATGATTGGCTCCTATTGTTAAAGGCTATGTCAAGCACCAGCCTGTGTACTGCAAGGTGATGAATAACAAAATAAACAGATATTTACCCCCTGACAGCTCCTTTTCAATTAAATGGAAACACTCGTGATTATTAAACATTATCAGCACTAAATAATTGTTTGGTTAACGCTCCTCAACAGGGATGTTGTTGTGCTGCTAGAGCACTACCTAGAAATTTATTGTTTTCACATTTGAGAAACATGCTGGCCTTTATAAGTACCTAAAGTCTAAAGCAATTCAATTATAGTTACAGTTTTTCTGGGGCTTTAAACCGTATTACAAGGTCTTCATCAGTGGATGGTAGTGGTGTAACGGATCGCAGTTGATCCGTGATCCATACAGACCTCCCCCCACATTTTGGCACGCATGCGAACTGCAGATTAATGCTAAAGTTTAACCATCATAGTGTGACATACAGTTTTACTGCAGCTGTTACCTACTTTTTCTATAACATTTCCCCAAATCTGGATGCAGAGTTGCAGTCGAAAGCTACACAACAGATGGAGTGCTGTGTTTTTATTCTGAAGCACTGAACGTTGATTATTTAAAAAAGCAGTTTTTCACGAGAACGGGGCACGTTGAATCCCATTTAATCAGAGTGGTACGTTGCAAGAGGAAAACAAGCGCAGTGAGTGACAATCATGGCTAGCAGAGGGAAGGAAAAGCTTGAGAGGCCTCACGCATCATTCCAATCCCAGGTTTGGTTCCATTTTGACATCCAGAAAAAGGGTGATGGACAAAACTGTAACAGTGTGTAGACATTGTGCCTTATGATCATACACGGAAAACTAAGTTATTTGTCTAACTATTTTTCTTTTTTATTATCCAAAAAATTACCCATGATCCCAGTGACCCGCGATTTGATCTGAACCGTGAGTTTTACGGTCTGTTCCACCACTAGTGGATGGTGTTCACAAAGTAATCATGGAGATTCAATCTGTTGTCAATCAAGCAAAGTAGCTCTTATGATTTTCAGTTCATCCATAGCACTTTGAGGACGTGTCGTAGGTGTCGGCTTAAAAGTTCAATTTCTTTCTTGACCTTCGAGTGTCCCGAGCTTTCAGCTAAATCACATGGCGTAAAATCCAGTGATCCATCATAACAGCTACTGAACAGATCCATCTCCATGACAACTGAACACTCCAACTGCTAAGAAAAAGCTAGTAAGTAGACCCTGAGTTGGGCTTGTTTTTTTTCAAAGCACTGTTTTTAAGGTCAAGAAAGAACATATATATATATATATATATATATATAATTGCAATTCAGTTGTAGTTTATTATAGTGCGATTGAAACACCACATAGGTGAGCACAGCCTCTCCTGTGTCTTAAATAGCAAGAGCTTTTCTTTTTTCCCCTCTCTATGATCTTTGTCACTGAGGCTGTAGTCTATGATTGCATTACACAACACTTCCATTAGAGAAGGGACAGCAGTCATTAGTTCTTGTCCACATCTGTGGTAATGTTCTACTGCTGTACGATAATGTTTTCCATGACGGATGATGCTACACTTTCTACATTTGGCCATCATGAAGGCCACTATTAAGCTAAAATGATAAAATGTCAGGAATGTTTGCTGTTTGACATAAAGGACTGCAGTTTTCAGTGAAATAACACTCTGAACATTGCAAGCTTTGCACCTAGCGCTGTGGCCCTCGGTGTTTGGTGTTTCAGGCTACAACATGCGTGAGACTGAATCCATCCATTAACAGTGTCTGTAGGTTTGTGAAGTCTGCTGTATCAAAAGTAGTTTCTCACGGTACGCATTTTAATTATGTCAAACACGTGTGACTAATAACATCTAATAATGCCCACATTCCATTAACGTGTGCCAATGCTAGTGTTCTGCTACAGGCCTTTTTCACAAAAGACATTTGACTGAAAAGCACACGTGTAACTTATAAATTCAATTATGGCTGAATTCTATTCAGCTGCTTCACTTTCAGGGTCCTGGTATCATGGCTTAGTGGGACACTTGCCATTGTTGATATTATCAGTAACACCTACTATACCTACCATGACGAGTTAAGTCTGCTGTAAAACAGGTCTATTGTACACTCTGGCTCATTGGTGTGTCTTCTTTAAACACTTAGATCAATATGGCTGATTTACATTTACTAGTTTCTACTCTGCAATTGTAGAAACTAGGCATGTCTGTCATCAAACTCACAGTCAAGTGGGAACATTGTGTCATAAAAACTTCTGTGGGTCCAGTTCAGAGACACGTCCAGGGCAGGTTTCACCTACTATGGCAAAACGACTGGAATGACTGGGAAACAGTTGTTTTTTATTGTCACCCCATGCACAAGACCATGTGCATTAATGGAAAAAGTGGAAATAGTTGCATTTAAACAATAATGAACTGCCTAATTAGTAAAAACTGCAATACATGCGGTGATCAGCATGATGTATTACATTAGTCAAGGCAGCAGTGTCAGTGCAAGCTGTTTTTAATGGATTTTTGAAGACAACATGAGCACGCTACGAGGAGGCAGTGCAAAGCTGCAGTAGAGCAGCAAATTGAAGCCGTTTCATTAGCAATAATGACAATAGGAACAAACGTTCAATTACAGCAGCTGTTATACTTTAAATCCTTTAAATAAACATTGACATTGATGAAGTCAGAGAGGATAGGTGAGTGTGGGGTGTGGGGTGCACTCCATGATGGGGTTGGTCACGTGAATACTTGCTAATGGTATTCTTCCTGGTAATCAGCCACAGCAGGACCCCCGCCGCTGTGTGTGTCTTTTTCTCGACGTGTCGTCCCAGCTCGCTCATGAATAATTTATGATATATCCCATAAAATCACATATTTAGAATCACAGGTTAATACACCAGGGGCTGAAGGTGATAGGAGAAAGAACAGGTGAGCGAGAACCTGACCACCTGCGTGTCTTTGGATATGCGTATGTTATCACCTTTATAGCTACGTCAGCTCTTGAGCCATCAGCGTGGCTTCTGAAATGCAAGGTGCTAATGTAAAGTACTCAAACTATATTGCTGACACAGGGCACTGACTGTGTTGTCCCCTAATCGCAGGCTTGGTGGTTTGATCTCCGCTGCCTCCTCCTGTCCACATGTCAGTGTCATTGAAGCTGGCATGAAAGCTGGATCCCATCAGCGTGTGAGTGTGTGAGAATGGGTACATAAGAGACTATTAACTGTTTTTATAGACAAGCGCACAGGACACAGTCATCTCTACATGGTTTGATGTGTATTTTTCTTTGTTTGGCTACTGGTACGTGAAGACAATAGAAAGTTAACAGTAAAATCACAACTTCCACCATGGCTTGCAGTCCAACTTGTGCTTCAACTTACCTACCGTACTTGCCGTAGTCATGGTTTCCTATGCATGAAGGTTTATTAGTGTGCCAATGTTTGAGTGCAGTTTTATCATGACTGATAGAACAGATGGCCCGAGCAACAAAAATGAAACCCAAGTTGTAATGAAGCTCACTTTTCCTTTAAACAGGTCTCTCAGCTCAGGTTACCTCTGTGTAAAGTTGTGTGTGTAAACTATGCAGGTTATTTCTTTTTGTTTCACAAGCCAGTTTGCACACACGTGAGTAACCTTTCGATTACTATTCCAACTGACTCACATCACAAAGCATCCAAAAGACTTCTCTTACCACCACTCAATCTTTCTTGTTTATCCCCCCCCGCTTTGATCGACCTCAGTCCTGCTAAATAAATCAATACATTTACATACTGGAATTTAACGCCAAAAACGGCAGCTCTGCTCATTTGTAATTGGGCTGAAAGTAAGTTCTGTGAGAGCTGTGTATTAATAGTACATTTCAACAGCCACGTCTCATCCAACCCTCGCTCTCTCCTGCTATTTGTGCCCTCATCATTCAAGTGAGTGCTTTCTCTATGGCCTGCTTCCACGGTGCCATCAGAGGTGAGAGGCTGCTTGCATGCTTGCACAGATGTGGCCAACATTTGGGGAAGTGCTGTCGGGTACATGTTTTCATGAAGCACTTTTTCATGACACGTTTCTTTTTGTCCCTTTTTTTACGACAGTCAGATTCATGGAGGTAACAGCTGGCAGGCACCACACTGACTGTCACAGACCATAATCCCAGAGGGATTTAAAGGGAGATTAAAGTTAGTTGGCATCCCTTGATTGTACCATGTATTATGCCTTTTGTTAATGAGGAGTTGTGTAAAATCCTTTGTGTTTGCTGTATAATTTAGCTAAAAAGTGGGTGTAAACATTAACACCCTACTCGTTAAATGTAAGTCATTAAATTTAAAATGCTGTGTTTGGTTTTTTTTGTGCAAAAATGATCTTTCTTTTATTAACTTATCAAGGTGTATGAATCAATAAGACACCTTTCCTAAAAACCACAATGACAGTACACAATATACACATGTACACAGTCACAAGATATGTTTAAGCATTTATGTATTTAGGCTTGCAGGTGTTGTGGTGTATTATTAAACTCTTTGAATTTAATGTCGCTTCTGTTGTTTGTCGCCCTCCTTAGTCTGTTGAGAAAGTGAAGGAACTGAATAGGATGTAGACTAAACAAACCTCTACGAATTCTCTACATTTTGGATGAGAGTAACGTAAAGCACCAGACTATATTTCAGTAATATCTGCAGTGCGCAACACAGACTTGGCTCATTGATCTCAAAATGTATGTTACACTTTCAGGATCGCTGCAGGATAAGCACAATCATCCCAAGCCAGCGTTTGAAGGTAAAATACCTCACAATACAAAAATAAGGAACAAAGAAAAATCTGTAATACAGTAAAACATAGTAATGTCAAAAAGTTGTTTGCTTGGATGCCTAAAAGTAAACACGGGAACTTGCTGGAGGCGCGTGATCCTTGATTCTGTTTGCCTTTTATTTGCAGATTTATTTAGGTTGTCTGCTTTCTTTCCATTAATTACTCTCCTGGCTCCTTGGGTGTGTTTATGGCTCACTTACAGCTCTCTCCTTTCTTTTTCTCCTCTTTGAGGCGACATGCTGATAAAGCATTTAACAGTGCCAGAAGAAAGTCTCCAAAACATTTCTCAACTCAACATCGGTATACAGATTATGTTTGGGAAATAACTGGGTTCTGGATCATATTTGAAGATGAACATTAGTATTAAAATGACTACATATGTCATATCTGTGCACCGTCGAGAGGGTCTAATATCCACATAAAGTCCCTTTGGGGCCTATTTCTCACCACCGCACCTGCTGAGGGGCCGCTTCATTAACGTTACAAACTTGACGTCAAATATGGCAACAAATTAGTCAATAACAAATATTTATATTTTTTACCTCTGCCCCCCTTGTGACCCTTCTGCTGTAGATTTATGTAGCATTGACAGCCCCTCTCTCCTCACTGCGACAACAGACTGACAAGGCATCAATCTCTGCTCCCTAGCCGAACGCCACGGCACAGAACACCCACCGAGATCCCAGACGATCGATATTCAGAATAAATTCTACCTTCTGCTTCCTGGCACCGTGGGAGGGAGGGGATGGAGAGCGGACGCACACAAACACACCAACTCTCCTATGTGCAAACACAGGTACAGTACACACACACACACACACACATCACACCAGTGTTAGGGTGGGCAGTGCAGTGGCAGTGAGCAAAACCCCCTGTGGTGAAACCTTAAAGTGTCATTAACTTCCTCTGTTGCAGACAGCACCTGCCTGGCTGCCATTCAGCATCTTACATGCGTACAGAGTGCCCTTGAATAAAAAAAAGAAAGGAAATACATGCCAAGAATACGTGTTGGAATGTTAGAAAAACATTACTGAGTAAACTTCGCCTACACCAAACTTTGCTCGTTGTCTGTGTGTGTTGTTAAACAGAGACCAGACTCGTCTCTGTTGCAGGCTTCCCTCGGGAAGGGATTCCCCCGGGCTGCTATTCAACTGTTAATACACCGATCCTAAAAACAAACAGGGTAACTAATGTTTAACACGTGTGCACGTACACACACACACACACACACACACACACACACACAAACACAAAACTGCTTTTAAATGTATGTGATGCACTACTTTTCCAGTCTTTAAACTTCTTAATATTTTTACCTTGTGATATTGTGATATACTGTATATGTCTTCTAAATTTGTATTCCCTCCATTCCACACAGAGATCAGAGCTCCAGTCAGGAGCTCCTCAGAAGGGCCGATGCTCAGCCTTTCAACCTACTAACTTACAAAACAGAAAAATGGTGGTCAGTGGTGGAAAGTCCTTTACTTTAATGTAAAACGATCCTTCATTCAAGATCATGCACTAAATGTAAAGAAATAATAAAACACCTTTTATATGTTGGAGTTAATTTGAACTATGTTTTGTTTGTTTTGGAAGTTTAATCTCAAATGCGTCTTATTTTGTAAACTCAGAAATACATTTGTATGTAAAACCTTCATCTGAAAAGTAGTTGACGTATAAAATCAAAGCACTAAAAATGCAAATACCAGTATCTCAAAATTGTACTGAAGTATAGTATTGAGTAAATGCACTAAGTTACATTTCAGCGTTAGTGGTTATAGTAATTAATAGTCAAATGGTAAATAGTAAGCATTTCAAGTGATTGTGTTTCTGTGTCACTTGCTCTCTTAGTGTTATGACCTCTCTCTCTCTCTCTCTCTCTCTCTCTCTCTCTCTCTCTCTCTCTCTCTCTCCCTCTCTCCGTATCCTTCCTTTGATCCTAACAAACCACATCTGGAATAATTCCCATGACAGGAAAGCACAGAAGCCAGAGTGATGCCACCGTACCGTCGTCTTTGAAGAAGAGTAAATGTCACTCTGGGCACAGACATACACACATCACACACACACACACACACACATGGACACAAACTCAGCCTACCTCAGCATCACCTCTCTGTCACCTTCCTTAATAACAGCCACAGTACATGACAGTCTTAGAAATGCTCCAGAGTCTGAGCTGGGAGAGTAATCCGGAGAGTGCAGACAGACTTGGTGAAGGTGATGCTCCTTCGTCACTGCTGGCTGCAGGAGGAAAGTTGGTCTTAACATGCTATTGGTTTAAGGGCTCAGGACCATTTAAGCCACGGGGGTCAGACAAACGGCGCTTAAATAAATGCTTGTACTGCTAGACTCTCTGAAGCTTTCTGCATCACACAAGGGCATGTTCGACAGTGTGGGCTCAAATGCCAGCAGGGTCAAGAGAACTGATCAATGAGTGAAGGGCAAGTTAACACACTACTATAATACAAAAAGTGGTAGGTGACTAAAGAACAGTGTCTGGTTTCATGTAAATAGCAATTGAATGGGAAAACAAACCTTAACAGCCCCTCCACCAATTTTTTTTGTTTAATTAACATGCTAACATGCTCACAATTACATATATACCATGTTTAGGAACTTAGTTTAGTGTGTTAGCATGCTAACATTTGCTAATTACCACTGAACAGCTGAGGCTGATGGGAAAGTCATTAGTTTAGCAGGTATTTGGTCATAAACCAAAGTATTGGACAAACTTCCATTAAAGGTTGGTTTTATAACAATGTTGGGTTTCATGCAACAAGAAAAGAATAAATAGATAAAAATCAACAAAGAATAAAAAGAATATCAAATTTGCTCAAATTGAAAAAAAACACAACCACCCACTAACAAAAAATGTCATATGAATTGATAAGCTAAACCAAAATGCCTAAAACCACAAAACTTTATTTCTTTTGTATTTCTCTTTATTTTCCTGAATGGTAAGTTGATGATCGTTTGTCAAAGCAAACAGCTAAAAGTTTTGAACATTTTTATAGTAACAACCTCAGATTTCACAGGTATTTTTATAGGGATGTTTGCAGAAAGCCCAAGTTCAGATGCAGGTTTCACAGACCTGAAAACCTTGGTTTGTTCTTGTTGTCGTCTTGGTCTCAGCTCTCAGGTAAGACACGAAAGCTCTCAGCTCTGGCTTGTTGGCCATGCTAGTAAAACCTCCTGAGGTGCTTCGTGACTTCACGATACTTCTGGAACTTTTCAAAGCAAGAAAGAGAGACAAAGAGCCATGGAGAGGAAGAAGGAGCGTGGGTGTGTTTGTACATTTCTCTCAGCTTGGGCAGTAGGAAAATGAAGTGCTACTATATATGAACACAAGGCTGTAATGTAAGCTGCAGAGCACAGCTCGCTTTATTTCTGTTGCATCAGCCAGCGTAGGCTGTCCTCCTCTCGCTCTGTGTTTATGCAACTGCTTATCAGATATGAGCCAGCCTTCTTATCATATTGTATGTCTCCAGGCTGTGAGTGGGTTCGCCCAAACTTTCCCCAAACTAAACGATTGAAACGGAACAGAAACTTTTAGTCCTCAAGACTCGTTGCCCGCTGTGTGAACCCCAAATGCTCAAATCCCATTTCTGCAGTGTGGAGAACTGGAAAAAATGGAGGAAAGGAGATGAGCATTGGGGGAAGAGTGGGAAGAAAAGATGTTGGGGGAGGAAGGGGAGGGGGTTGGCATGCTCAGTTGTCTTAGTAGATAAGAAATAAGCTCATATAGCTTGAAATCTCCCTGGATGTGCTTTTAACAAGGTGCATAAGCACATATAAATATATTAATGGGAGCAGCTTCCACATTTATTAAAGAGGGAATCCGCCACATTTCCACGGTGCAGATGATGGCACCCTGAGGGGTAATGAATGACACAGTGAATCATCTGTTGTGTGTGTGTGTGTGTGTTTGGCGTGTCTCTTGATATGACTGACATGCAGACATCTGTGAGCTGTCATGGAGTTTGTGTGTGAGTCAGGGGAGGGCCAGATGTTTTGCCGCATTCATGCTATCCGTCTGATCTTAACAGTAGTTCACTCCCTTGTTGTCATGTCACGGTCCCAGGGCTTCTGCTTAATTAATACCCAGCGTTTATTGGCAAACAAAGTCAAAGTCAAAGAAGACATTCAGATATTAGTTCTGGTTTACTGAGAATGATCTTTTTTTCTTCTTCAGTTCCTCTCTACCCCCTCTTCAAACTGATTTTTATGTTGCTTTTGCAGTCTGCCTATAGGCTCCTATATTATTCATGAACTCCATATTGTTTTTGGCTGATGCAGAATACACGTATCCCTCCTATATTACCCACAACCCACATACATTTTCCTCACCAAAGCCTCATCTACAATGTAGCAGGGCTAGACTTCAGGATGACTGTATGTTACTCCATTCATAATTCATTGTCATTCCACTTTAATTGTTATCACATAGTAGGCCCTTGTTCAGTGACAATATGGGAGAGAGAAAGGGGAAGTAGTGAACCAACCTTTGTGACATAATCTTAGCTAGTGAAGTAAATTTTAGGTATATGCCTGATACCTGAGACTAAGTAAACTCTGCTCAGTGAAAGGTTTCTTAAACACACGTCATCTTTGTTCTTCTTGCTTTGAGTTGGAGCTAAAAACATTGTAAAAAAACAAGTTGAAATACAAAAGCCTTGAATTCAAATTCATTTAATTTCTGTTCATTTTTACTTACTGGTTTGATGTTTAATGTGGAGGACTTGGAGTTAAATATTTTCCCCTGAAATGCAGAGAGGAAGAAAAAAATCCCCAACAAGGGAACTACAATACTCAAGTTAAGTCAGAGTACCTAGAGCATGTGCTTACAGTAAGTACATTGCTTCTGTGTAGAGGTCATTCAAGACATTTCTCCTTTTCATAAACACAGATATGCACCAACAGTGCTTTAAAAGTACTCTAAGTGCTGCTGTCATGTACTCTGCCTGCACGTATTTCAAAAGCCTTTATTTGTATGAGTTCACAGCAGAAACGGCCAGAAACAGTGAATATGTTGTCATGGACACCTGACAAGCTAACAAGAGCACATGTTGTTCCTGAGACTTGGTGTAAAAACTAATAATTGGAACGATTCTGTAAGTGGGAACAGTGTGTGCACAGTCTTACCTCTGTACATTAGAGAGAAGCCTTCCTCACAATACAGATTTGTTTTGTCACATTCGTTAATTTATTGTGATTGGCGATACTGATTCTCCTCTCTCTTCACGGTGACCTTCTCTTTCTTCTCTGAGTTTTCTTCTGCGTGACGGGCGGATTGTCTTTGAGAAGTTCAAGTCGTTTTTTCTACTTTCTGTTGGTTTCCCCAGTTATTTTCTCACAGCTGTCTTTCTGCCAATCTCGTCCCCTCTTTCCGGCTCTTGCCGTCATCCACCTTGATATTATAAGTCACAGAATTCTCTGCCAAGTAATCTCCCTCATCAAATGTGATGGTATGCAAATGGGTGATTATAAGATGACAGCAATCAGCGGGGCCCTTTTTAGCCATTATATTGGATCCAGGGATGGCTGCCAACCTTCTTGCATGCTGTAGAAATGACACTAAAGCCAGGCATTACTGAAATGGGGTGACCCATTATGTGATTATGACTCAAATGGAATCGTGCACTTGTAAGATGTGCACAATCCATATCATTCATGTCCCGTAACACATTAATTTTTCTTATATTTTAGAATAAATTTTCAGGGTTTCTGGCTTTGATGAACAATAGAAACAATAATAAAATGAAAAAGAAAAAACACACGGAGAAGTGAGGTTTTCTGTAAGCTTCCGAACATGTATTTAAAGCACCATTTATGGAGAGTTCATGCATGAATCATTTTCTATTAGTCACCGACAAAGCGGGGTCAATGTCAGTTCCAGGGGTCAAGTTAATTATCCTGCACTTCTGGTCTGATTTTCATCCATCCTTAACCTTTAACTCTCCTCTTGACCTCGAGGACCTCTTACACACCCCGACTTGTGCTGTGTTTGTGTGTGTGTGTGTGTGTGTGTGTTTGTAACTCGTAAGCCTATTTCTGCGCGTGGGTGTGTGCGTGCTAAAGACCTGTCTGCGCACCAGACACTGAAGCGGTTTCATTAGGATTGCTGGTTCCCAGGAGGGGGGCATGTGAATAATTACCAATTAGACTGTTGTCAAGAGCCAGTAGGGGTGCAGCGCTGTGGCAGCTATGGAAGGTTAGGGTGGGTGTGTGCATGCCTACGTACTTGTTTGACACGAGTTTGAGTGTGTGTGTGTGTGTGTGTGTGTGTGTGTGAGGTTTTCTGATTGCACTCCTCGAGCACTGGAGCATGCGGTCGTGGCTGTTAAATACAGAACGTTGTTTAATCTAATGCTTCAGTCACTTGCCGGGGTTCTTGTCAGCTTTGTCAGCTAATTATAAAGTAGCCACACGGATTACACACACACACACTCTCTCTCTCTCATTTTTGTTGATAATATTCCGCCGTCTTTAACTCTCCTCCTTCTGTGCTTTCTGTGCTTTCTCTGTAAGAGCTGACATGGGTGGAATGAAAGCCATGTTGACATCTCGTTGAATAGCTATGAGTGTTTTTAGATGGGGCACTGTACGTAAGTGACCTTGTTTTTCTTGTGATTTAAAAGCCTATTTGCCTGCTATGCATGTGTAAGAGCCTGCCACGTTAAAAAAACTTGACCTTTCCCAATAAACGCTCTCTGAGAGGAGTGGTGGTTTTATATATTTCTGAACACATTCTGGTGTCATGTTTTTGCCTGAGCTGAAGGGCGATATACTTATAAAGTCTAGATGTTCACGTCAACCTGAAAGTAAAGGTTTTCTGCTCTTAATTTCTGTTACAGTTTACTGTTTATGCACTGTTTCATCCTTTTATCACATTTTATCGTCGGCCTCTTTGCCTCTGTTTTGTTCTCTGTATCTCCACTTGCTGTTTTATTGGTTATATTATTTAATGTGTCTCCTGTAGTTTCATTTTATCATAAAGCACATTGCGATGCTGTTAAGAAGGGTGCTATAAAATAAATGTTTTACTGTTAGTGAGATTACTTTTTGGAGGTGTTTAAGGTTTAAATTGTATTGCAGTGTGAATCAGATAGACCATAATCATAAAAAACGATCTGACGGCAGACGAGCAAAAAACAAATTCTGGCATTTTAGTTCCTTCATTTTACTCTGACTTAGTGCTAAAAGGCCTTTACATGAAGCGCTGTATGTGGTGATTTACTGTATACTTTTTGTGTCCAACATCTCCACCCTCTTCATTCCCCCCCTCTCTCATCACTCTGCTTGGCCCGTTCCTTGTAAGAGGGAGATGGGATAGGATGATAGGAGAAGAGGCAGAGTGGTTGCATTGTTAGCTCTCCACCAGTCCCCCCCCCCCCTCACCTTGTTCTGCTTACCTTTTTTCTTGATCTCTCCACCCCTGTTGTCTTCCCTTTCATCGTTTTTTAAAGCTACACTGCTTTCGGCTTCTCTCTTGTTCTTCTGTTTCTCTTCCTAGATCTTTCACCTCTTTTTCCCCTCTGCCTGCCCCGAGAGATGAGGATCATGTCAAAAAGAAAGTTCATAGAGAAAGATAGAGAAGAAAAGTACCACTCACTGTGCTGTGGCTCTGACTATCATAACATGTCCCCCTCTATTTTTAAATTTCTTTCTACCTGGGTTTCTCTACTGCCTTTGTCTGCTTCTGTTTTTTATCCTGTAGTTAAGGAAAACAATAGCCTTCAAGTCAGTCTCCTCGTCTCACTGATCCATCTCCCCTTCTTGCTTCTGTTTCTCTTGTTGTCTTGCACATCTTTATGTACCACCTCCTACCTCTACCTCCCTTGCCAGGAATGTGTTTAGCCACAGACAGATACTTGTACACCAGAAAAGACACAAGGACTCATTCATCTCTCTCGCTCTTTATGTCTCTGTCTGTTTCATTTCTTTCTAATTTTCTCATCAGCAGCTCCTTTCTCCGATGCACTCATCCCTTTTTCTCATCTCCTCAGTATGTCATCGTGTCTAGCTCTTTGTTTGGCACTAACAAAGGCACTAATAAAGCCTGAGGCAACAAATAAGACCCTGCATGGGGTTCAAATTCAACCCTGGCAGCAGGGCTGGATATTATTTGAAATGTTTTGCCATGGCTCTATGGATGGTAATGTCTGTCTGTTGGCCAGTCCACCGCTTTCAGTCCAGACCGAAATCTTTCGACAACTGGAGCATGGAAATTGCAGTGACATTTCGCACAGATATCCATGGTGCCCAGACGATGTACGCTAGTGACTTTGGTGACCCCCTGAGATTTTAATTTGTCCAATTCATTGGTTTATAACTATAATAACTAACGACATTCCCTGTAGTTTCTGTTTAGTCCTAATTAACAACTGTTAGCATGCAAACATGTTTAACTTAAAACCACACCTGCCAAGCATCATCATGTTAGTATTATCATTGTGCTACCAATGGTAGTATTTAGCTTAATGCTTTTCTGTGCCTAGAATCACAGAGCTGTTAGCATGGCTGTAGACTTAGTCTCGTGTGATATTAGAACTCATATGTTACCTGAATTTGGCTACTTAAAAGTCTGACAGCTGCAGGGTTTTGTGAAATGGTGTTTTGAGTTCTCTGGGTAAGATCCTTTTTGACACAGAAGTCTCACTCAAGGAAAAGTTGTGCTCTTAAATCCTGCAAAAGGTTAAGAGGTTGTTGCAGGTAGACGACGGTGAAAACGTGAGTCAGCGTTCTTCTTGCTCTTTAACAAAAAGGTTTGTCTCTGTAGGGATCCTTTCCATAATGTGGCAAAAACAAGCACTTTCAGTGGACATACTTGTAATCAGGAACTATCTCAAGATGACAAATTTGATTACAGTTTGATTCTGACTAGACATGCAATGCCAGCTCTTTGTATTTGCCAGTTTTCAATACACAGACGCATTCAGTCGTTACAAAAATGCATTGAGGTTGGATATTCAGCCCTACCTGACACAGAAACAAACTTGAGATTTTTTATTTTTTATTTGATGAGCACTGCTCCCTAAGCTCTCAAACAATTACAAAGAAGTGTTCCCATGACAACACACACTCGGTTTCAATCTTCATTAGTTGGCATGTGTGTGCGGTATGTACAAGTTAAAAACACAACATTGCTACGGTGTTGCTCAACAAGATGTGAAATGATGTGTAACAAGGACAATGATGAGTTTTGGCAATGTGTGTGCACGTGTGTGAGTTTGTGTGTGTGTGTGTGTGTGTGAGAGAGAGAGAGAGAGAGAAAGTGCAAGATTTCCCCTGTTGGCTGAGCATGCCAGCCCTGTCTGTCAGGAAATGAACTGGTCTCCCAGCCTCATGCCACCGGCTGCTGCTGTTCTCTCCTCTTCCAACTCCTCCCTCGTGCATCTTCACTCTCCTCTCCACCAGACACACACACGTATACAAGCAGTCACATATAAACGTCACACAAACACACATCGCATGACATTTAAATCAGGCATACAATCCTTTTTATCAAATCAAACATAGACTTGCAAATCTGAGTAGGTTTGTGAGGCAGAGATGAAACAGACCGACTGGTTCTTGAATTCTCATCAGGAGATTTACAAAGTGGTTCACGGGATTGCAGATTAACATTTCCCAGATTAGGGCGGTGCAGTGGGTTACTGTGACTTTAGTGCAAACCCCATCATGACTTGCTACCGGGACAAACTGAGTAGACCCAGTGACCTAGTCCCCTGCTGATATCTCTCTTGCTTTCACTCTCTTCTCTCTCTTCATCTACTGAATCTGTGTGTATGCTGAAAACCAGACAGTTTGACTATACTCAGATGCATGCAGAAAACCTGCGCTTGGCAGGTGACGTTATAGACAAGAGTCCCCTGTAAAACATTTGATGTGTCACATAACTATCATGCTCAGTGAGCCATGAGTCCTTTCGTGTTTGGTACTGGGAGTTTATATTCTACAATTTAAAACATGCTAAAACATGCAGGAACTTTATTGCCTTGTTCTGTGTATTTTATACTAAAAGAGTAAAATGTATTTACATTTAGGTTAAAACAACGGGAAAGGATTCAGTACTTTCCCCCCAAATGGTTTATTTGTAGCAGCGAGGACACGCCTTAAAGACACACTTTACAAAAAAAAAAAGCAAATGGATTTTAATTTTTAATATTGAAAGTAATACTTTATTAATATTTAATATTTTTAACTGTCTTAAAGCTAAAACCTGATCCAAACTCTTTTGGAGTTGGAGTTGGAGTTTATCAGGCTCAATGGAACGTGCCATTATAAATCACTGACTGTTTAGTTTTACAGCAGCTGGTAATTTGAAATAAAGAAAATAAAGAAGAAGCTTTTGACAAAATGCCAGTCACCCACCAGCAGCCAACATAGGATGAACTTGTTAATGAAGGAGATCATTCTCCCCAAAAACTGATGTGTTCCATTACAATACACATTTAACCAGTTGTTGTGTTTAGTCTTGGTGTTTTATATGATTTGTGTGTGCGTGTCTTTATCTGTAGTGATGGTGTACGTCAGTGTAAGGCCAGTACCAGGCAAAAAAATAAATAAAACCTAAATTGACTGAACCCGACGACCGCCGCAAAGTCCTCTTTCATTTAACGATTCCTCTACTGGATTTAGAGGCTGTCACTATCAATTAACTTTCCTCACATCAGTCACAGCTGGAGAGAAGAGCAAAAGGTTGGCTGAGGGGAGGGTGGGGGACAGAAAGATCATGTGGTTGGGAATGAGGGAGCAAAACAGAAGAGAGAAGCGAAGTGATACACACACACACACACACACGCGTTCGCACACTTGAGGCAGACTGCTACAGTACCGTGGACGGGTGGGTGGTGGTGGCGGTGGTGGCGGGGGGTGGGTTGTATAATTTGATTTGGATTTAGTGTTGCTTGGAAGAATGACACAAATTCTACAGGGATTAATCCGGCTTTAATTCAATCTGGCCGGCGCAGCCTGAAATAGCCCCGCTCCAGTCCTGCTGTTCCTCTGTGAAAGCACAGCTGCACCTGGCATGAGGTCCAAGGTCCACGTGTGTAGGTGTGTGTGTGTGTGTGTGACTATAAGTGTGTGCGCATGAGGAAAAATGTGATTAGGTTTATGTGTTTTTAATGGATTTGTAGTACTGTATCTGCGTGAAGAAGAGTGCTACTGTCTGTGCTGTGGCTCCCACACAAGAGTGAGGAACAGACAATACAGCAGTCTGTGTTCGCATTGGGGTGTTCGCAAGCTACAACAGTGCAGAGTGAGACTTTCGAAATCTCTGAACTGCTGTTCTGCCAACACTACAAGACATTTCTGTTGTCCCAAAATGTTGTCACACGGACTTCTGCCTCACTGATTATAAGATTATTCCAGTTAGAAAGATCTGCGACTGGGGAAAATTACATCTAATATTCACAGAAAAACATTCAACATGTGTATTCGCACAAATTTTCCTGGCCTAGTTCCCTGTTGTCCTTTCACTGGATACTGCTCATCTTTCTTTAAAGATAAAGCATGTTTGCAAACTGTCTCAGTGTCCAAGGCGCTAGGCTTAATTAGAAAAGAAGGAACCGCATGTGTGTCTGTAGGCATTTAAAAAGAAACAAAAAACACTTGGGATTGGGGTACATTAGCTCAGTAGGCCTCTTTTCAGTGTCATGTTCAGCCGACGGGGAACATATGATACTCCCTTTATTTTCCTCTCTCACACAAACACATATGCACGCACATACTGCTCTCCCAGCGCTGGCTCATCAGCATTGCTTGGTTCGCTGCGTGCAGGCAATCTACAGCTCACCACAGTTTCATCCTACAGGGTGGGTGGTCCGACGATTTGGATCCCACATCTGACGTAAATATATCCCCAATCACAACTACTGTGGTCTCCTTGCATGTGCACCTGTTCTCAGAAGGCTTATGGAAATATTGAATTTATGCATTCTCCAGACCATTTAATGTCCCAGCTAGGATAAAGTGGGTAAAAATAATGTTGCACTGGTCCTGTGGCTTATTAGACAAAACATTAAAAGCTTAAAGCAACAGTAATGACCCACTGTGTTTCAGCAGCGCTGAAAAATAGCTTGCTGTTTGTACAGCATTCAAAGGAAACTGGTGAAAAGCTCAAACTCAGAACTCTGATGCAACCTGTTAACGGTATTGAATGTGCAGCTGTCTCTTTTTGTATTCGATTTTTACCTGCAACCAGACCTCAGTATCATAGTTAGTTTTATTAGTTCAGCCCCATCAGTAGTGGGACTGAAGATGTTATAGCCTGTACTTGTGGTAAGTCTGCAGTTTGGATAGAATAAAGTGTGGTGCCCGAATAAAGCACAATAAGAACTTTTTTGTATTCTGTGAAATAAAATAAAATAAAATGCATTTTAAAAAAAGAAGTCAGAATCTTTGTTGTAACAGAGATCAACAAAGAAGAGGTGGCTTTTGAACGGCACACCAGATGACTCCCAGATAATAAATTGGCAACAGATGCTTCCAGTGTGATGACGGATGACAAGAGGAGTATGATATATAGTCCGGACACTGCAGCCATTGACTCTGTTAGAGATTGATGGATAAAGACAGAAATAGAGGAAAAGGAAAAGATGGATGGAAGAAAATGGATGTGACTGGAAACAAATATGAGCAACACATTTTAAATACATCTGAGCCGGCAGGTAAGAGTAAAGGACAGGGTTAGGGTTCAGCACTTTTGACCACAAGTGGTGCTATGGAGGAACATTTATATCACACGCTCTACTAGCTCACATATGCGGATGATGAACATATATTCAACACAGCATGCAGGTGAAGCGCAACACATTCCCTCTGAATGCAAAGGGTGATTACATCTTTAAATCATAAAACAAAAAGAAGACAAACAGGTGAATCATAACAGGAACAAGAATGGACAGACGAAAGACTGGAAACATCTGGGATTTAAATAAACCAATGGAGTAAATATTCATGTTTGAGAAGCAGGAGCCAGTAATTTTTAGGTAATTTTGCTACTTAAGCAATTTCTTGATTATCATAATAGTTGCCAATTAATTTACTGTTGATTGACTAATTAATAATCAACTGATCAGTTTCAGCTTTACACTTACCTTTATAATTTTTTTTTACAGTATCTATCAAATAAAAGGGGGTCTATATATGTGTATATGTTTGTATAATGTAGCCCATTTGCTGTCATAAATGACAAAGAAAAGCAGGACGTCTTTACATATAAGAAAATGAAAACAGTAAATGAGTCACTTATCAAAATAGTTTGCAATTAATTTTCTAATCAACTTTTCATTTAGTAGTTGTAATGTAGTAAAGGAATTAAATGAATTAAACACCGTTGTTAGGCCTCAATACACACAATGTGTTTTGGCAAGAAACACTGAATGCAAATATAACGCCACAGGGTACCTTTTAATGTTGAGCTTAGGGTTAGAAAAAGGGTAAAAGGGTAAACGTTTGACTGTAACATTCTCCACTGGAAACACTGTTAGACAAACATCTTTATAGAAAATCCATAATTTCAACCCAGCAAGCTTAATTATAAGAAAATGTACTTTATGTACCACCATAAAAGGGTCTTAAATACTAACTACTGTTTAATTTTTTCCTTCTATCTCAGATCAAAAGGATTCATGTTGAAAACAAATCCTGACCCACATTCTTAATGGTCCTTTAAAATTCCCACTGGGGCCCCGCATGCCAAAAATATTTATACTCGCTGTAATGCAAGGTGCTTTGGATAAAAGCCTCCACTAAATATCTAATATTATGTTGCGTTACTCACATTTGGATTCACCACTGCTGCCACAAATTAGGACACTCATTATGACTCATTAGCAGTGAGTCTCACACTCTGGCGCCAGAGGCCTCATTTATAAAGATGAGACATATGATAAAATTTCCTCACACCAATGTTTGTCTACAGAAATTCATCGCAAAGAACTTATTTATGGATCTCGGCCTTGATACATGTTTGACGCTCAGTTTCACAGCAGGACTTGAAATACTTGTCCTCAAGTTGCCAGTGCTGTGGTGTTGCCGGTTCCACAGAGAAGTGAGCGAAATACAAATCAACATTTTGTTCCACAGTTTATCAGGCCGGTGAAGTTGAGCTACTGGACTTGTTGGAGTTGAAAGTAAGCTCACCAGTTGTAGGAAAGCAAATTTTCTCCAGGTATTGATGGAGTCAAACTGCAACCTTTCATTAACAAGTATATATTGATTTTTTACCATTTTCTTTCATTCTGATTGATTCTAACCAAACTTTCTAAATGACTCTTATGTCTTTCCAGAGACTTCTTCAGTGTACTCCCACTCCATAAAAATCTAACATAATGGCACAAAAGAAAAAAAAAAATTCTATATATTAACTCTCATTCCAGTTTTGCGTTTTTCCGTACTTTCCGTTGTTATTTTAGTGCACACACTGACAATTGTGGAAAAAGACAATGCACTGTGAGTACCTGGATGGTGTACTCATAACGACAAAGCGTTCTTCTGCAGTGGAAGGGGAGGGACCACCAACCAGTAAAAATGGCAGCTGTGGTTGCGATTGCGACCACACTAAAAGTAAAAGCACATTCTTTTTTTAATCATTCTTGACCAAATTGAATTGAAGTCAAGTTCGCAAACAAGCCGGAAAGTAATTTGGCGGGTGACACTTGCAGTCAAATGTTGATAATGTGCCTCCGGGTGTAATTCGCCATCAAAAAGGAGACGAGGTGGTCAAATGTTGCACAGTGGCCGTGTTTGATTTGAACACTACCCTGTCAAAATTCATGCACTACGCAAGTAAGTACATAGTGTACACAGTGTACTATATGGAAATGTTACAGTGAAAGTATCTGAATTGAAACACATGATTATTCTTGTTTTGTTTATTAGGACTGTTTAATCACCATCTCCATCGTAAAGATTTTAGAAATGACAACTCCTGTAAGAACAACATTGATCAGGGCAAGGAGAGCGAGCCTGCTACAGCTTTTCATATAAACTTCATTTAAATAGAGATCATCTTAAATACTAGTCATAAATGCAGTGTAGTCCCGTGGAAGCACCACATTTTGCATTTCTCCACAATGAAGACATTGATCAAATGTTATCATATCCAACAGCCATAATGCAGAAAAATATGTGAATAGCACCCAAGTTGACACACTGCCCTTCAATATAAATTATGATGTACTTGATGAAATCATGTGATGATATTTGATTAAATTAGGGTTAGGTTAATATTCAGGTTGGAATAGAAGAACATTTAGATAAATTAGTCCCAGACTCAGACACACCTAGATTCACACTTGTCCTCCTCCTGCAGACTGCCCTGCTGCTGCCCTGTGCTCTCACACGCAGGCAGGCGGGCCTGGCCTCACCTCAGCGAGGTTCTGTCCTCTGGCCTGAAGCCTGCTGGACTGTTATAATTCATCACAACACAGAGATATGCACTCACATTGAGATACTCATGCAAATGCTCTGGCCTTGAGTTTGTGATGTATGTTAATCTCTTGTGATTTCTGTCCTTGTATCTCTGTAGGCCACAAATGTGTGTGTATGTGACTTAATAATAAATCTTAATACATGCACACTTGGAGTGCTCTTTTGTTGCAGGTAGCTGTACATCAGTGCAGTGTTAGTTCTGCATGGTTAGCTAGGTGACTTGGCATTTAGACTGCTGCTGATAGCAGGGCCTTGTGGTAAGGACTGTGTGTGTGTGTTTTTGCGCGTGAACGCATTTGTGCGTGCAAATCATGTCCCATGGTAGCGACAGCTTGTAGAGGAGACTGAGGACGCCCATTAGCTTTGTAGCCCAGGGATTGTATGATTATATTGGAAGTGAATGTGTGTCTTCCTTTTAAAAGCAAATACAAATTTATTTGTGTCCATGTGCTTTTTTGTGTGTGTGTGTATGTGTTTTTTGTTTTAAGCGGCATCAAACAGCTGATACACGTGTGAGCTCAGTTTTTATTAGATTTAATTCTGAAAACAAAATTCAAGAATTAGATCAGCAAACATTTGACGGAAATGCTGCCTTTCCCAGACTTTGTTAAAAAGTATTAAAACTGAGTGTAGTTAGTATGAATGAAATCATGATTCTGAAACAGCACGGCCCATTTCTTGCTTACAATTTATTTAGAGACTGATTTAGGTCAATAGTTTGGGGGGGAAAAGGTTTTCCTTTTTTAAATCAGTAGCAAAGTCTAATCACAGCCCATCAAGTGGTGTGTTCCTCCAGTTGTTTGATTTTATTCATTTCTTTATTTTAATGCCCATTGTTCAGCGTGTGTAAATGTCCCAGTGTTTGCAAAGTGGGTCATTTTCAAGTCGTTCCTCGACCAGATGGTCAATTAGCCATTAATATTTGTAATAAAACAGCATGTAAAACCAAAACAGGAGAAGGAAGGAAACCTAAAGGCTGATGAACCATGAATTCAAAGCTAAACAATAGAGTGAGTCCACCACTATGCATAGTAGGAAACTGTCATGGCGACGTCTTCATCATAAAATACTTTTTTTCTTTTCTGGCCGCCTGTTCTTACATGTCCTGTCATTTCGGATTGACAGGGTTTTTGCCTGTTGGGAAACGGGTTAAGGCCATATAACTGTGACATCATTTGTCACCATTAGAGAGACTATATATGTCATTTTGGGAGTTATTGGCAAACGAATTTTAGATTGTGTGACTATTTAAATTTAAATGATGATATTTAAATATCATCTCCAGACATGTTTTAAGAAATAAAAACACTCTTCGTTTTGAATAATAATCTGTATCAGATTTACAAAGTCCAGAATCTATGAATAAGCAAATATTGTTCATTTCAGCAGTTTAACTACAAGACACAAGATGTCTCCTACACTGAAAACTGAAAAGTCTGTTTTCAGTTTATACACACTAGAGGTTCCACGCTCGTAGCTATTCGTCAAACTCAAAGATTTAAGGGGAGCGAAGTGAAGAAACCTTCTGAATGTGAAAACAGCCTTCGAGTCTCCAACTCTTTACATGCATCATTCTGCAAAGTGAAGGTCAAACATCCAAGTGAAGTAGTAGAGCAAAACACATTTCTGAGTGAGTAAATATTATATAAAAAAAAAAAACATTAACAAAAACCATGAAAATCAGATGGCAAGCAGTTTAAGCATGATAACATATCGTCATTAGGAGGTCCACATTAAATCATTGAGCATCCAAAGTGAAATGGCATCTGTCTGCATCCCCATGCCAGACCTCAACGAAGAAAGACAACATTTTAGCACGGCTTTTCCAGGCTGGGAGCTGTGTTACATGGCGAGTTAGATCTGTGAGTTCATGTGTGGCCTGTGGGATATATTAATGTTTGGCCGTGTGTGTGTGTGTGTGTGTGTGTGTGTGGGCTGAATATGCGGACAGTGGGATGTGGTATCTTGTAAATGTTTGGGGGGAAGCAGGGCTCGTTCTGTTAATGGCTATTGGCAGCTTTAATTGTAGCTGTGCTGACAAACAACTACAATTCATCCTCCTCTTCATTTACTCCAGTTAGCTCACGCTCCCCTGCCGCCACAGTGTGTGTGTGTTTGTGTGTGTTAGTGGAGAAAAGCTGTTTGTCTCGAACCAGCTGTTGCTTGTCCGATATGGTTAGAGGTCAGAGACGCAGTTGTGTGTGTTGTGTACAGGGAGTATGGTGTGTGTGTGTGTGTGTGTGTGTGTGATGTTAGAGTTTGTGTAACAGATGTTTTGACAGGTTGGAAAAGAAGAAAGAAAGACATTCAAGTAGTTTTGAGTGAAGGGTGAAAAAACCCTATTATAAATTCTTTTTCAACCCCGCTGCGAATGTTGAAAAAAAAATGCTGATCTAATCCCACTTGACTGTGTCAACCTGCCCGTCTGCTTCACTTCTCTTTGTCTCTCTGTCTCGGTGTCTGTCTGTCTGAGGTTCGCGGGGAGGTCATGTTGTCATGTCCTGTCTTTCTCTGAGCTTGTCCGCGCATGTGCGTTCCTGTCCTGCTCACGCTTCAGCGAGTTGTCGCTACAGGTGTTTGGATAAGATAGGAAGGAAGAGAGGGAGACAAAAATAAAGGATGTAAAACAGTTGGAGGCGTGAGAAGAACTGCTTTTTGAAATCTGGGTCCTGGGAGCGGATCTTTAAAAAGCACTGATACTCAATACTGTCGGGGGTTCGCACGGAGTTCAGCCGTTATCATGCTGATTTCGACTAATCTCTTGCTCCTCTTCCTCAGCCAGAAGACATTAACAGCTTCAACAACTCTCTTTTTCTCTTCATCTTTGTATAGCTGGAGCTCCATCCAGTTCTTTTTATGAAATGATTAAGCATATTAAGAGACGCTGAATGGGGAATGAAAAAAAAAGAATTTGAAAGAATTTGTTCTGTAAAAAGATGAAAGTAAGTGTGTGCGGTAAATGATGATGCACCTGTAGGAAGGGTGTCATACGCTGCATTTTAAAACAGCTTAGAAGTGGTCTAGATGTCCTTGAAATGTCTTTGAAACGTCTGTCATGTGTCACGTAACTGCTTTTAAAACCCAAATCTGGATTTCCTGTCAAAATTGTTGCATTTAAGGAATCAGTTCCTGTTCTTTGTTTCTGTGATGAAAATATAAAATATAAAAGACATTAGGAAAGACGAAAGCACAATAACAGCTTGACAAATACTAATACCTTCTTAAAACATTCTTTTTGGCATTCAAGAAGTCTTTTTTCATTCACTCAAACTGTAATGTCATTTTATGTTTTAGCAAATTTCAAAGGTTTCCCTTGACAACCAAATAAGATAAACACTGTAGCTCGTGTCTCTTTCTCTCTTTTTCCCCTCCATGTGAACTTTTCCAGAATGCCCTGTTCCTCACAGTGTTCTTGACCTCTCCTCCTCTCTAGCTTTCAGCGCCGAAATTCCTATGCGCCTCGCGTCACCCGCCGCCTGTCCCTGTCCTCCCTCTGTTCGTCTTTATCCCACCTTCATCTCCCCTCTCCGCCCTTCCATCCATCCATCCATCCATCCATCTATTCAGCTCCTCAGAGGGAGTGCTTTGAGGCTCTCCGTCCGCTCTCCTCCTCCACCGCCGATTCCTGTGTGAAGGAGAATCATATGGAGCCTTTGAAAAGGATTTGGCACTGCTCTGGGTGCTATATGTATATCTCTTGTGTGTGTGTCTCTGTGTGTGTGTGTGTGAGTGAGTGACCAGTGGAGGCATTCCCCCTGGAGCTCAATAAAATTCCTTCGCTCAGCAATAAGGCAGCAGTGAGCCACACTGGTGAGCGGCAGAGAAACAGGGGCCCTTGGGAGAACTTGTGCTAAAACACCTTCCTCTCCTTTACACGTCCACTCATTTATATTCCAGTTCCTCCCTCTTCCTCCTCGCCTCCTCTCTCCACTGACGCTTTGTTGCCGTCTGAAAGGAAATGAAACGCTGTAACATAAAAAGAAGCTTCTCATCCTGAAGTTGGACTCTTTTTTTTATATCTCTCTCAACTCAAGTCGGTTTATTTTTATATTCCCACCATCATGTTCTCTGTCTCCTTCACACATTCACTCTGTCTAATACTTATACTTGGACACACACACACAGACACACACACACACACACACACACACACACACACACACACACACACACACACACACACGCAAACACCCACAC
>JAVQJD010059418.1:0-18439 GCA_036023655.1 Nannoperca australis
GGTAGGATGTTGTGGGACGGTGTGTGTGTGTGTGTGTGTGTGTGTGTGTGTGTGTGTGTGTGTGTGTGCGCGCGTGTGCTAATGAGGGGTGGGCAGCAAGGCCAGTTGCAGGCTGGAGGGAGACTTGGCTCCATCAGACCTGTTCTCTGGCCGTTTTCGCATGGCCGGAGACCCACACTGACAGACACAGACAGATACAGGCAGGCAGACAGACAGACAGAACGACACACACACACACACACACACACACACACACACACACCCAAACCCAGTGGAGGAAAATTGCTGAGCCCCTTGCCCTTGAACTGTCTCCTTAGATGAGTCTGAAAATGGGAGAGAATGTAGAGAATCGAGAGGAAATCTCTTTTTTGCTTAACTGAAGATACCCTCAGAAAATGTTGGAGATTGAATTGGGAACATTTCACTTTTTGAGGTTCAACTGAGCCACCCCTGTAAGCAATGATGGGGGGGAAATAACAAGACGGAAAATGGAGGGAATCTGGGTTAGCCACAAAAGAACCCCCGAGAGAGGAGCCTGGGATGGAGGGATGGATGGAGGGATGGAGACTACTAAGCTGTGATTAAGAAAGAGCTACTGGTATTTAAGAGTTAAGCTTTTGAGAGAGAGGGAGATAGCATGTGCACGAGCTGGAGAGAGAGAAAAGGCTAGGGGCAGGAGCCTCTTCTCTGAGCAGGAAGATCAGCGCCAGACTTGCGGAGGCTGAAAGACAACCTGAGATAAGGAGGATGAGGAGAGAGCATATGCTAACTGAGAGGATGAGAGATGCAATGAAAAGAGCAAACTGCAGCGAAAGAGATAGCGAGGGAGAGATAATCGAAAGAAAGAGGAAGGGAGAGCAGGGTGGGATACGTTTGGGTGTGTGACTAAGCAGCAGGATCGAAGATGAGAGGAGGAGAGGCAAGGAGAGGAGAGGACATCCATCCCCTCTCTCTGCCTCCGGGAGCACAGGACAAGACTGAGGGCAGAGGACACGGGTAAACACCCACACAGACGCACACTAGTGTGTAGATTTGTGTGTGTGTGTGTCTGTGTGTCATGCAGCTGTGGGGTAGAGAGGAGTGGGGGACCTGCTATGTAGCAGGTGCTGGCCATTTCACGCCTGTCGGCCCCTCTTAGCCCTGTTTGTCTACACGCATTCACATTAGCCTCCACAGGTCTGCGTCGTACCCCCATCTGGAGTCATTTCACATCTCTCTCTCACTCTGCTACGACTATCATCCACTCTCTCATTTCACTTCAACCAATACTGACTCCATCTCGTTCTTGCTAAACACTTCTCGCCATATCTCTCCCTTCTACAAAACCTGCTTCACTATGACACTCGCTGGTTGCCTCAGTCACCTCTGAACTGCCGCCAAATTTAGCTCACATATTATCCTCCTCCTCCTCTGCCAGTGAGTAAGAGAGGAGTGGGAAGGAGGGAGGAGGTGGTCGGCTGCGAGAGAGCAAGACACGATGGAGGAGGCAGATGACAGGACAAGGAAACTGTGGGAAGTTCAACACTGGAAGAGACCACAAAGACAAAGATGGAGAGAAGACGATGGAGAAAAAAAAAGAGGAGAAAGTGGGATGAAGAATGGGAGTGGAAATGAAGGATAAAAGACAGCGAGAAAGAAACGGATGGTGGAAAGAGGAGAGAAGCAGCCAGGAGCTGAAGCAGCAAAGGGTGACTGATCCGCTCTGAGAGGCTTGGAGACAGACAGACACACACGCTATGCTGAGAGATAGTGCAGGCCAATAGCTGTGGAGATACTGTAGGATGCAGTGGCACAAGATTCTCATGGGAGTTTTAAATGCCGTCAGCATCCGCTCTCTCCCTCCATCACTCATGCCTTTGCTCTCTCCCCCTCTTAGTGTGAGGATTGCATGCTGCCACTGATTTATCCTGGTGCACGTTCCCTGGCTTTTTAGTCTAAAAGCCGCAGCCTCCATCTTCCTCCCTCTGCTCCCTGGATCTTTGTATCTTCCTTGCTTGTTGCTTGTAATACACAGCAGGAGATGGTGACATCCTTTGTGCTACAGAAGCCAGTTACACTACTACGCAGCAGTACAGAGTGGCCCCAGAGGAGTGGTGACGCATGCTGTGGCACCATAAGGAGCCAAGGGACTTGAAGAAAGATGGGGGGTAAGAGAGAAAGAACAAAAATGAAAATAAGGAGAGACTGAGCAAGAGGACATGAAAAAAATAAAGAAAATGAGGGCAAGAAGAAGCTGGGTTGTTCTTAAAATGTAGCCACTAGAGAAATGCACTTTTTCCCCCATTACGGGCAAGGTTTACCCCCATGTCAGCTGGAAAAAAAACTTCTGGTTAAGTGCAGGCATGCGACAGAAAAGTGGAGGAGAATGTATTTTGTATGAGGTGAAATGCAGGAGTGAACCCTGTTGGGTGCAGCTAAACCTATTGAGGAACAGAGGGGAATGGAAGTATGGACCACTTTCCATCTTAACTGGCAACAATCTGGATGTTTTAACTCCAAGACCTGACAAACTATACAGCACACGGGCAAATGCATACACCTGAATATATACATAAATACATACATATCACAAATATGAACCAACAAACACACATACTGATAGACACAGTGTATCAGCGCTCAGCTAAACCCAAGGCAACGCTGAAATCTACTTCAATTCAAAGTGAACAGTGTCACCGTGATTCAAATGGATCCCGTTTAGTGATTGCAGTTTATCTCCAAGACAATGACTCTAATGAACACTGCTCATTTGCTTTGATGTAGTCTCTCCTGCCATTACTGATGGCCAAAGGTACTGCTGAAAAGCTACTCAGTTGCCTTTATGAACATGACTTAAGGGGGGGAGGGGACTGGGCTCTCATTTTAGAAACATAGAAGAGAAGCAAGAATATCAGTGAAAACGACCACCTCATCTATGTGCACCACCACTAAATTCCTTGTCAAAGAAAAAAAAAAAAAAACACTTTGTAAATTCCGTGATGTAGCTGATAGACAGACCTTGGGTACCGCTGAGGCATAGAAACTTTGATAATAAAGTGGTACAGAGTGCATGCAAAGAGACATAGAGAAGTGACATGCATTCTTAATAGGCAGAGAAAGACAGATGAAAAGTTGAAGGAGAGAACCCCAAAGGACGCAAATTCATGCAGATCCACTTTAAAAAATAATAATAAAATAAATCACACACATACAATACAAACACCACGGACAGAGCAGCTGGAGCCTCTAGCCCTACACTACACACCGAAGACAGTCCTCAGCACAGAGAATGTGTGTGTATGTGTTCATGTGAGGCAGAACAAGGTGAATCCCTGGGGAAGACATGAGAGCGCCAGGAAATGTGTGGCACGTGTGATGAAGGTGCACTTGGTTCTAGTTCATCAGTTCATGGGATATAAATGTTTTCTTATAAAAGCCAGGGGAAGGACTAGATGATGAACGAGACCCAAGTGAGGCACAAATGGGTTTTTCATTTCACTCCTGAAACATTCACTGCTTTACTGACTCATTTGCTGTGTACAATTTATCAGTGTTGGAGGACATTTGCAACTTGTGCAAATTACACTTCAGTCTTGGTTTTAACCTACTTAGAGCCACAGATGGGTGGATTTGTGATGACAGGAGCAATTCTAATGCTAATTCATCATATTAAAGAGAAAGCGAAAAACACTTCTCTTACTTGTATCTTGTGACAAACACCCAACATGTTGAACTCCAAGCAAGTTAAATATTATGTGACCTACATCTTGAAAACCGTTTGGTCACATGCTGTGTATTTATACTTTCTCGTGTACATGGTGTGCTGGGGTGTGTGTGTGTGCTTGTTTGTGTCCTTCAACTCACCTCTGACCATGGCTGTGACCTGATCCCTGCCGGTCCCGATGCGGTTCTTGACCTCACAGATGAACGTGGTGTTGACGGAATCGTCCACCTTCAGCACCTTCAGCTCGTTGCCTGTGATCTGCACCGTGTCTGGCATCTCTCCCGACATACTGCAGGGACACGAGCATATCGGCATCAGAAAGAAGAAAAAGGGAAAAAAGGACAATAGGATGACTCTGAGGCACAATGAGAGCATTGCGATAGATGTAGATTTACAGAAATGAGCTGTATTGTGCAATGTCATCAAATTCCACTAATCTTGATCGGCAGTGCAAAACCAATCAGTTTCCTCTTTCCTCAAAAGGCAATCCATTATCACACAGTGGAGGAAAATACGATGGGAACAGGAGGAAAAATCAAAACTGCTGGATCCGAGCCCAAAATCTCATCTCTCCCATTTTAAAGTTCCAGACTTTTCTCTTTTTTTTTTCTTCACATTTTGTCACAGTTATATTAATAGATAATATGGAAAAGGGGAGAGAGGGAGTCATATTGTGTTTCTCATTATGCGAGGGTTAAATCTTGAGTCACATAGTCCATTATGAGAATTATTATACTGCTATCTCCATAATCAGTGCACAGGGCTGTAGTGGCCATAATAAAAGCACTGATTACAACTCTGTGGACCTGGGAATGAAGGGTAGGGAAGGGAGAAAGAGACATAAGAGAAAGGGAAAGAAAAAGCACAAGACGCTGGGAAAGAAAGACAGTAAGAGACGACAAGACAAAAGAGATGCTGAATGTGCCAATACTCACGTCTTCCACTGGGCAGAGGTTGGAACGGGGTTTCCGCTAGCCTGGCAGGTGAGCACCGCATTTGTACGACCCACGTACCAATTATTGTCGTAACCCTCTATTGTCACCTGAGGGGCGTCTGCAGGAAGGACAGATGAGTGTCAGAAGGGAGGAGAAGAAAAATTGCAATGAGTTCAATTAATCAAATGTGCAGAGCATGTTAGCGCGTGAACAGCAAAGGAATTCATGGAATAATAAGTGGTGGGTTGTGTGTGTGCTGTCTTACACTGAACAGCTAGCTTCAACCGGAAGACATCTGGTTTGATCAGGGTCCTGTGTGCCACCACACAGCTGATGTCTTTCCCATTGTCTGCTGGTGTGGGAACCAAGCTGTACTCGCTGGTCACTGTCACGGTATTGTTGTTGGCACCTGGTTTAGACACTGATGTTCCATTGCCATTGGCTGCGGTGACCCAAGAAATCTTGGCAGCGGGACGGCCATCCACGGACTGGCAGCGTGCCACAACGTATGGCTTAGAGTCTGCTTCCACTGTTACGGTGAAGGCCGAGTTCTGAGGCTTAGCTGATGGATGGATGGACGGATTGATGCGAGGATGGAGGGTGGAGAGAGGGAAGAGACACAGAGTGGCAGAGAGCAGATTAAAGGGTGTATAAATAGATAAAATGGAAATAAGACAGCTGAGGGGGGAAAAAAAGTGCACCATTATCGATGAACAATTTGAGACACCAGCCTGGCAAAAGCAAATCCAAAATCTCAATCTCCCAACATCCTCTGCCCCCCCCCCCCAAACACACCATCTCTTTCTCTCTCCTGTCTTTTTTCTCCCCAGAGCCTATTTTGATAAACAATTACGAGCACCAGTGCAAACACACCCAAACCCTAAATCTTCTTTCACTCTCCCTCCATTTCTTTAATGTATTCCCTCTCCATCCCCATCGCCCGCCAGTGATAAACAATTTTCCTGACTGGTCCAGTGCATTTCCATACAGAAATTCTAAATCACTACATAAACTCAGCCATCCCCCACCCCATCTACTCTACCTCACTCCTCATACCTCTCAATTGCCCTCTCCGATATTAGTGTGAGATCAGATCGGTGGAGAGCAAGCAGGACAGGAGCTGACAGTAGGCATGACAAGCAGCCAGATCAATATAGTGCCCGAGGGGAGGAAGGGAGGCATGATGTGTTGGGAGAGAGAAGAGAGTGCAGCAGAGCCAAGGTTTGACCCAAGGTTCCATTGCTTTAACAAGAACACAATTGATCTGACAATACCACTTATAATAGCAATTAAGTCTATCTGGACATGCTTTTAACCTGCATGCTACCTTTGGGGGAGGGAGAGAACTAGAGAGAGACAGAGAAGCAGGCAGAGGATGCTTTCTATTTATATAATTACAAAAGGTAAATATGAACACACTCACTAGAGACAGTATATACACGTTATATAGATTATATTACGGTCTTACCTAGCATGACCAGGTATGTGATGCCTTGCTCGTTGCCATTGGGGTAGTTAGCATACTCGCATATGTACTTCCCCTCATCGGTCATCTGAACATTAGTTATCTGTATGGAGGGACTGGCCACGTTTGGGGGGCTGGGTGCGAAGCTGACTCTGCCCTTCACTGGCGAGTCGGGGTAGTTGGGACCAAATTCGGGGTGAAACACAGCGATGTTGATCCTTTCTCCGTCCTTCGGCTCGTAGATCCACGTGACCTGTTGTGGAGGAGGCACAGGGTTGGTGTTAGGATGCACACAGAGACAAATAATGGGCCTCATTTATCACTGCATTGATAAGCGACACAGGGGAGCTTTTTAAGACATCCGCATTTTTCTGTAAACTCCACGGGGCAGCGTAAACAGCATCACAATCAAATAAGTGGAACAGGTATGAATATGGATCTGAGTTTTTCAGGAGCTCTCAGCTGCTCTTAGCGGAACCAAGCACAGTTGTGCATTTCCCACTTCATTGAGATGCGACTAAGAAGTGGGCACATTACCATATTCAATCCCCTAAAGCAAAATGAAGCTTGGTATTGTTTGTTTGGAGTAATAGAACATTAAGCCTAAATGTGATTTTAAAAAAACCTATTACTAGCTTTAGGATTATTTCTGTGGGCTATGATTTGTTAGATTAAGGTGCACGTGGATCTGTAATATAATTTTGTGTTTATTTTGATTGCAATGAATTGCTAAGTTTCACTCACCTGCAGAATCAGGTAGACACATAATTGAATACTTTACAGGGAAATAGCCACATGTTTAGTCAAATATTAAATTGTGTATTCGCTTAATGTCCAATGTCTGTTTGCTTCATTGAGAAAGCAAATTGTAGTCCCAAGCAATTTCAACAAATTGTAGTGTGTCAAGTCAGCACGAGGAGCTGCAATTTCAGGATGAAACCGACATTTTTATTCAAATTTTATACTACAAACCCAGTTTGGAGTTGATATGAGTGCAGTGGTATGAAGAAGTAATCAAATCCAAACTGAAAAAAGAAAACAATTGTGTCATGACACGTGTGTATCTGACCATTGTGAGCCGAATCCCAGTGGCATCAGTGAAGGCGCAGCGCAGGTTGACCGTCTGGCCGGGATACGACGACACCTCTGGTTCCACCTTCACCCGCTGACCTGACGCTCCTAGGAGAAACAGAGAAAGAGAAAGATTAATGTCTGTTTCCTTCCGTCCCAAGACAGGAGAGTAGGTAAGGAAAGGGAGCAGAGGAATCAAGTTGGTACAGAGCCTCCCGATGATAAATGAGGACAGCGTGGAAGTGTCTGGTACAACAGAGGACAGCATTAGCGAACCCGAGCAAGTAGGCCACGACTCTAGTATCTATCCATGACTGTGCACGTGTGAGAGGAGTGGACGAAAAAGAAAGGGGATGTGTGCTGAAATAAAGAGGAAAGCCAGTTCTCTTTTGAACACGAGTCATAAATCAGCCGAATGGGTCATGCTTTTCTGTAACCTGCCATTTCCTCTGCCGACACATTCCTGTGTTACAGCAAAGAGTGAAAATAAATATGCTTTTCTTAGTGTGTTGTGTCAGTGGGCGTGTGAGAAACAGAAAGAACGAGGGAGCTTTAAAACGACAATCAGTTGTGCGTGTGTATGTGTGTGTGTGTAATCCAGGTCTCTGTGAAAATGTAATTACTTGTATGAGTAAGCGCGCATTAGTGTATGTCAGCAAGATGGCACCTGTTTTAAGTAAGAATGGATTACCTGCGGATACACAACTTCAAATGTCTACAGCCAGGGCTATGTGCACAAATGTGTGTGTGCTCACAACGCGTTTACCGGCAAGCTACACACATACAACAGCAGAAATGAAACACGACTTCCCCTAAAGACAAACCTACTTGCAGAGCTAGTTCCACCAGTTTGTGCTGAGCCAAAACTGTTATGTTGAAACTAATATGATCGGGAAGGTTGATGAAAAACACACACACACACACACACAAGTAGATAAGAGGAAAGGTCACTACTGTCTCTCTCTTTTGATGGGCAATAAACACCACACCTGCTCTTCTCTAGGGAGATCTGAGATATCAATAGAGAGGAAGAGAAGAGGGAGAAGGAGCGAAAGACTGAGTGGGAAAGTGGAAGAAAACAAGCCTTTCCTAGAATAACACCAGCTCTCCCAGGACCAGCCCAATTTACAACCACAAAACAACCCCCTTGTAGCCACAGAGGAACCTCTGGACAACCACTAAGCAGCCCGTGGGAGCAGCACTGAACCTTATTGGGCTGGAAAGAGGAACTGCTATTTTTCCCCCTCTCTCGGGCACACATATACAAGCATATCTGTGTAAGAAGACACACAAAAGCAAGTGTGCGCGCACACACACACACACACACACACACACACACACACACACACTCATACAAATATACATCTGACAGCTTTACTGTTGAACTCCTGGTCAGGGATATATTTCAAAATGTCCAAAGCATTTAGTGAAGATCAAGCTACAACCCATTTGTCAATCTACAAACTAGTCTGCCTTTGGGAATGGGAGCTGTACTCTGGTTACCAAAGGATGTAGCAGAGCAGGGGACAAGGGCATGAAGGGTTATTGAAACCCTTGATTACTAGATTTGGGTGATTGGGGTGTATGGACCAAGTCAGCTTGACATGTCAGAGGTCATTACACAATGTGGCACTGAGAATACGTTTCTCCGCTTCAGTTTTTACTCGTGTGCACATGTGCAAATTCACACACAAACACATGCACACATGCACAGCTGTTGTGTCCACACATACTGTGGGGGCAGAGCCGAGCTGGGCCTGCTGTCTGTCATTCGAAGGCAATAAGAAGAGAGCCAGCACAGGTCAACCCCTGCCAGAGCTCAGATGGGAGACAGGCTGGCCTTATGAAACTCTATACAGCCCCAGGGAAATGAATATTACACACAAGACACACAAATACTTGCACGCCTTCATCCTCTATGATAGTCCCCAACCCCCAGTCCTGAAGACTCAGAGACTCGATGTCAGTAGAACAGCAGATACAGAGAGGAAAAAGTCAGCGTGTGCATGCGTGTGCATGTACAAAGACAACAGATTTTGGAAAATGCTGAAGCGAGGCGGCATTTGAAATTGTAATTGTCAGTATAAATATTTAGAGAGCATTGGTCATATTAAACAGAAGACAGAGAGACGGGAGGCGGAGGGAGACAGGAACTGAGGGAATTAGAGAATAAAAGACGGTTCAAGGGTAAGAAGGAAGGAGAAGAAAGGAGGAGCGACAGAGGGAGAAAGACAGAGGGATAGAAAAGGAGAGTTGGAGGGGAGGAGAGTGAGAACAGAAGCCTTGTGTCACTGCTGCTCTACTTTACAGTAGCTCTGCTGCCTGCAGGTGACATGTACAAGAAACGCCACCAAACCAAATGCACATGAACAAACAAATACATGCGCACACAAACTGCCCTCTTCAACATCCTCATCCTGTCACCTATCATTATGTCTTTAACACCCACATGATGCGCACGCACACACATATTATGCTGATGGGCCTGCGACAGCCCTGCCATATTAACATAGTCTTCTCTGATCTCCTGCCTGGTCACGCTGACATTTCCATATTTCCCACCATTCGTCGGTGAAGAGGAAAATGAATCAGGAAGGAAGGAGGAGAGGAAGTGTGCTAGGAGGATGGAAGGATGAAAGGAGGAGACAAGAGACAGTCTGGGAATGCCAAATCGATGGAGGATGAGAGCAGAGGACAGGGGAGGGGAGGGGGTGTAAGGAAAGTGGGGATGAAAGTGTGTGAAGAGAACGCAGTGCCAGGAATAGAGAATGAAAGAGGGAGCGAGTGGTGAGAGAAGAGTAGCGAGGAGGAGGATCTTGGAGGGTAGACGGTGTGAGCTATAAACAAGGTTAATAGGAGACAGCTGAGGGACAAAAGAGAGAGACATTTAGAAGAGAAATAAGAGGAGTGAGAGAGGAAGTACGTGAAAAAGAGACCAAGAGAGAGAAACTAAACATGGAGCGGGTGGGGGTTGGTACAGGTAGAGAGAAACAGAGCGAGGAGAAGCAGACGAGGGGAGAAGAGCAGGAGGTGTGAAGCAGTGAGAGGTAGGGTAGACTCCACACCTGACCTTGTGAGAAACACTGTGGCTGCGAATAGCGAGAGAAAGCAGAAAAAAACAAACGGAGTGAATGAGCCAGAGGAAGCAAAAAAAAAAAACCCACACAATTCAGAAAATCCTAATTTTCTCTGCAGCCCATTTGAGCCAGTCGTGGCTTATAAAACGAACATACGCTTATCAGCCTGTGTCCGCCTGCCTGGCTGGCTGACTCCGACGCCTAATGGCATTCATGTCCTCTGCCTGATCCCCACTATAGTGGAGAAAAGCACAACGTCAGGGGGACAGGGAATGCAGGCCATCACCTAAAATATCTAATGGCCTTCAGAGCTCACTGATGCTCTGCCATTTCATCAAGCTAGTGACCAAGCACTGTCAGGTGGACTAGAATGAAGCTTTCTCCAGTCTCCATGTTCTTGAAAGAGACCGAGACAGACCGAGACAGACCGAGAGAGAGAGAGAGAGAGAGACAGAGACAGAGACAGAGAGGAAAATGTGGGGTTTTCTTTGGACTTTCCAGAGCTCTGCTGTTTCAATAAGCATGCTGGGCTTTCATTATTCTTCTTCAGGTCTGCACGAATTTCTCCATTTCCATTATTCTCTTGTTGTTGTTGTTATTATTGTGCTCACCCTCTCCACTCCCAAAGAATAATAGCTTCGATACAGTCAGTGTGGAGTGCAGGGTGGGGTGTCACAATTCTGTCCTGATTCAATCTGTTTCTTTTACTCCTCAAATAATCTTTTTCTTACAGGGACATTTGAATGATTCCCAGCCCACCTTCTAAACTTGACTTGAGGGCCTGGGTCTTGGACCAGAGGGTGGCACTTGTGATATAATGAAATTAGCTTTTTTTTGTTACTGCAAGACCCATTTTGGTCAAACTACATCTATAAATACAAAGAATGTCTGTGCGGTATATAACCACCTCTGATTGCTTGCCTATGACCACATAATTTGAACACGTCATTGACAAACGGCTCCAGTCCTCTTTGGGTTGATGCACAGGCATGAACAATCCTTGAGTTCGATGCTCAATATAGGTTGTGTTTTTTTAAGTAATGTGATGTTTGGATCTTGTTTACAAAGGCCAGGTTTTACGTCACATCGCTTGAAACCGCTCAAATGCTCATAAGGAGGGCTCATCTGACAGCCTACATGGTGTACACCTTGGACTGCAAGATGCCATAAAATCCTTCCTTCATAATAAATTCATGTTGAGTGTCCATGTTATTACATATTCACCACTACATTTGACAGCAACAAGAAAATACTGCGGGTAGAAGTCATCCTTGAATTTCCCCCAAAAAAGAACCTGAGAGTTGAAATATGGTAGTATGATCTGCCAGGTACTTTCTTTGTTCAAAAGTCTAGGGGATTATTCTCAGTAGAACAGTGTCCGCCTGCCTTGGATACAAGTGGTTTCTAAATGAAAGCTCTGCCAAAATGTTTTGTTTTTTTGAGATATTGGCACAGAGACACCGATTCAATTCCACGATTATTACTGGGCGTGTAGTTTTGTACAGTGCAGCTTGTAAGTATTGGGACAGTGACACATTTTCTGTTGTTTTGGATCTGTACTGCAGCAAATGGACTTGAAATGAAACAATAGAGATTAAAGTGCTGATTTCAACTTTAAGGTAGTTTGAGAGTGTTTACTTTCATACTGTTTACCTCCTGTGTGGGAGTCACAGCCCTTTTTGTACATAAACCTCCAATTTTCAGACAGTGAATGTGGATGTCCAGATGTTTGAACTAACCTGTCAATCCCCTCATGAAAAGAAACAGCTTGTGGTCACTGCTCCTTGCGAAATCTTTAAAACTGTCCCCTTTATCACTTTAGATACTGTAATACTACAGTTTTTGTGACTGATGCACCTGTAATTTGGGCGCTGACTGTTCACGTATTTGGAACTCCGACAGCTCCTTTGTGCAGTTTTGAAAACTCATAAGCAGAGCTGGTCAAACGTGTACTAAAGCTGACTCACACTCTCTGGCATTCTAGTTAGAATGGCCTGCCTGTGTAGCTGCCCGTGTAACTGATTTCTGTGTGATGTTGCCGTTGTTGTGTCCAAACCAAAACAGTGACACTGCTGTGGCCGAGTGTCATGTCCAGACTGTTGCTGGTGTGCACTAATAGCCGTTATCAGCTGGAGTCTGGAACGGCACAAACCTGAACCTGCTGTCTGCTGCTGCTACTCGGCACTGTTGCAGCACTGGTTCCCCTGACCTTCACACACACACACACACACACACACACACATTTAGATGTGAATACTTTGGTATGCAGGGAGCAGAGTGGGAATGCAACTTAGCTTTGACAGGCGAGGCAGTTTGACAAGCCAAGAATAAAACTAGGAAATGAAGACTTGAGATGTGTCTCGTCTTCTCATTGACCTTTCCACTGGGCTCTCTATAGGGGGCCAATCGATAGCACATGAGAAAGCTACATTTAGAAGTAGCCACTGCTCATCATGGACTACTCCGGTGACATTCTATTAAAATCCATTCATGCTGTAAGCTTTACTGGGGGGAGCAAGTGAGTCGAAAGCACCTTGGTTTGATAAAGAAGCACACTTCAAAAGACATCTAGGCTATCACGTGAGATCTGCGGTCAAAAATCGCCATCGATGCTCAATTAATTTGTAAATGTAAGAAGAAAAACAGTTTGGTGTTACAGCAAGGTTGCATGCAGGAGACATAAGGTAATAAAAATAAAAATAAAACCTGTGATGCAACAGGAGCAGAGGAAAAAAGGTGCAAGAAGAAGGGAGTGCTACATTTCACTTTGTTCACAGTGACATGATGAAATATTTGATAACTGACTCTGAACACAGAGGGTGGAAAGAGAAGGGGAATCAGACACACAGGCAGAAAAGAGGAAGGGAGGCAGAAACGCATGAAAGGTAACAGAAGGGGAGCGAAGGAGAAATAGGGGTTTGGAGGGAGGGACACAGGGAGACATGAACAGGCTTCAAAGTGCCAAGGAGAAATGAACAGCTGGAGGAGAAATCTGCACAGGGATGTGTGTGAGAGTGTGTGTATACACATGCATCTGTATACTTATGCATATTCCTATTTAGTTGCCTGTTTATAACAAACATGCCCTAGGACTCAAGCGAACATCATTTGCAAAAATAAGCATTTGCCAATTCAATTAAGTGTATCATCTTAATGAAAAAAGACCCAGCAGGGAAGTTTAAAAACCCTTAAAAATAGAGTTTCATACTCTCGAAACTGTGAAAACTTGAGCTCGAAATGCCAAAACCTCCTGCCTCCAAAGCTGGACCATGACCTTATTCTTGCCTTGAGACTAAGTCTATACAGTATGCATGAGTTCGAGTGGAAGAGGAAACTGGCAAAGTAGAGGAATTCACGATGGGATCTCCTAGCCAGTTAAACTGCAGGAGCCCTGAAATGAAATTACATACACAATGGCCCACGCATACATCTCTGTGGACCTCTCTCTCATCCTCTATGTTCCACTCTCAGTTATGTGCATAACACAAACAGAATATTTCAGGTCTAGCAAGCTCAGGCGGTCAAACAGTTCTGAAATGGGAATGGTGTTTGTTGGAATGAAATAGGAAAAACAGGAGTCATCCATCAAACATACAACGGGTTATTTAGTTTTACTACAGCATATCGCACCTCGCAACAGGATGAACCTTACAACCAATAACATACACAACACGCTTAATCATTTAGCATCTGCCAAGCTAAGGGAAAACCATGCATAAGAGATAAAAATGACTTGCAAAGTAGTCAAAATGGTGTGTGTGTGTGTGTGTGTGTGTGAGTGTGTGTGTGTTTGTGGCGAAACAAAACACATTTCCACACGTACAACTGCTAGGTAAAGCATAACCACGTTTAGACAGGCAGTCACAGAAACACACGCAGGGTGGAAAGGCACTCCTTTCCACTGGGTGAATTATTCATTCCTAGCTAAGAACGAAAACAGTGTGCTCTCCTCCTCCTCCTCCTCCTCTTCTTCTTCTTCTTATCTCTCCATTATTGATAAACACCAACATCTACACTGTACCTGACCCAGGAGAGAGAGGGGAAAGAAAGCAAATGAGGAAAGGAGCGAGATGGTCAGAGACTTCCATAAAGAATGACTCTGGGACATGAATAAATACAGCATCTGTGTAAAGTAGAGGTGTATGAAGCATAAAACAAAAAAGAAAACTGCCGAGGCTACAAGAAATGGGTGCGGTTTTATGGCATTGCATGTTGTTATTTGGCGCTGGGCCCGTTTAGGGTCAGTAAAGTCTTGCTTGTAACATGCAGTTTACTGTGGACAGAAAGGACACAGCTCTCCAGAGCCAAACAAATAACTACTGCTTCTATACTGCCTTCCTACTGCTATCACTCCAACTCACTGAATAAATGAATGAATAACTTACTGGCTGGATGGCTGACAGACACCCAGCTCCCCTGCGGCTCCTGGCTCTGCTTTGTCTGTTCGGGCCCTGCACATCATTCTACCTCCACAGCTCTCGCCTTCTCTCGGCATCGCTCACTTGCTTTATCTTTTCCCCCCCATCCATGCCATAGCTCTGTCCTGTCTTTTCATTTTGGAATAAATCCCATTCATCCCTCTGGCTCATTCTGCTCTTCCTTGACTACTTTTTCTTTTTTTTTTACTCTGCTAGTTCTTTTTCTGTCTGACTTCTTCATTCTAGCCCTGTGTGCCATCACTCCTCATGGTAATTGTACTGGGCATGTTATTTCAGCCCTGCATGTAATTTGGGGTTTTACTGCCGGGTGACCATAGTGACAGATCTGCAGTCAGTGTGCAAGCATGAAATGTAAATCTGAGGAGTAGGAAAAACATTTTTCAGACAGGTCTAGGGTCAGTGTCTGAGAAATATCTTGATCCATTCCCCATTATGCATCCTGAGGCCTTGCACCTCTTTATCAGGCCTAGCAGTAAGTTTGCCAAAAGAAATCCTTCAGACATCACTTTCTGAATGACTTTGGAAGTGTGTGTGTGTGTGTGTGTGTGTGTGTGTGTGAGAGAGAGAAAGAGCAAGAGCGAGAGAGAGTCTGGCAGCATCTCACTTCGGAAATAGCCATGAATTAAAGGATCAGGCTAAGTCAGAAGTGCACAGCTGGAGAAAAGTGCCAGGTACTTCCACGAGTGTCCAAGACGGGCTGTGTGTGTCTCTTCATCTCTTCATCCATCATTTCTTGCATGTGCGTGTATATGTGTATACATCCGTCCCTTGGTATGTCAGTTGTTAACATAATGTGATTATGCGTCCTATTTTCGCCTCCCTAACAACACTTGGATGTGAGAGTCTACCGAGGTGTCAGAGAGGATATTTCAGGCTGGGTGTGATCCTGTCCCCGAATTAAAAACTGAGCTGCCTGTTAAAGTGAGAGGAATTCCATGACAACCCCGCCCCAGGACCCAAACACAGCTGTGTTTCCAGGTTTCCCGTCGCCAAAGTTCACCTTTACTTCACCTTGACAGGGGGTGGGGTGGCTTCTATTCCCAGCTGCTCTTCCCACAGTGTCAGGGCTGCCACTCAGCCCGCTTCTGATGAGCCCATTGGTGAACAATGCTGTCAACTCGCAGCTCACTCATAGCTGAGGGGGTGAGAGACCAATCCAATTTATGCTGCATATTAAAGGATTAAAATGCAGTACGGTGATATGAGGGAGACGGCTATTAGCACAGTCAATCTGTCAGGAGGATCACACAGCATGTTTCCAAATCAATGCCGGCCATATGGAAGACAGAAGGTCATGCAACAAAAGCAAACAAACAAGGAGGTGCGTACCAATATTGTGATAAACCGATGACTGTGTCCATAAAAACACACAGCGACAACCAGCTGGATTGAATTACTGATGGCAAGTCTGTGTAGGAGCACGGAAAAGAAGATTTAAGACGACAGGCGAGTTATGTTCCAAAATATGACACCCACCACTTTAAAAAGATAGAAAAAAAAAGAAAACAAAGTCGAGTGTGTCTGCTCTTGCAAACGTATTGCTAACACAGGAGCAAAAGTGAAACTTTATTTTATTTTATTATGCCTCATAACTAGAACACTGCAGTAAATTTGGTCAAATGTCAGAGATGGCCGATTAGTCCACCTACATCTTTGAGAAAATACAATGAGGACATGCGACAGCGTTTTAATTAGATCGTTTTTACATATGGACAAATGAGAGCTACAATGAGGTGGGAAGACGACAACAATTAGTAAACATCAGGCTGGTAGGTTGTAGGAAAAACAGAAGAAAAAGATAGGAGTGGAGGACAATAGATAACTGAAGCAATTAAAAGCAGAAAAGATACCAGGCTGTATATCAGAACAGCTGCATTGTTTGAGTTTCCTTCCTGCAGGTCTGCAGTGAGGTGTGAGGGCGGAGGTGAACGGCCCATTGTCTTTAAGCCTCAATAGGATGCAGGTAAGATGAAACTCTGCGCTACAACACATACCTCCCATCAGTTCTACCATAAAGGAGGAGGGTAAAGGTGATACAGAGGAGGGAGGCGATAAAACCGAGAGAGAAAGGAAAACAGAAAGAAGGTTTGGACTGTAGTTTCTATAAGATACAAAAAGGAGCAGAAGAGTATTAAACAGCAGGGATGTTTGAGGAGGTTGCGCTCAGGGTTGTTCTGTGGCCCTTCCTCTATCTCTTCCCTTTGTACTGAATGTTAAGATCAACTTTGATTATCCTCTGAAGGACAGTCACTATGACAACTTGCCTTGGGAACACGGTGTATTGTTTTGATGCTGACGGATGGATGGAACAACTAATAGACGGGGGGAGGGGGGGGGCACATAACTTGATATTTCCTCTGAACTCAGTCTATTAAATAACCAAAAAATACAGTGACAAGGGGGCGGCTGGCTGTATGGCCATAGTCAAGGTTAAATAATTAAAGAAGATATCTCTGAGGACATGTGGACTTATCCTTATCCTATCCAACTGTGCATGAACACTCAAATAATACACATAAACCAAACTACCCATAAAAATAAAAATCAGACAAGACATAGTTAAAAGCTTTACAATAAATGAATAAACTAAAATAATATACCATCAAATAGCCAGAGGAGATAAAGAAATGTGTCTAAGAAGCAGGTAAAGCATAACACCACCCTGATGACAGCAGCAAAAAGTAACTCGCTTAAAGTGACTCAGTATGCACATAATTCCCCTTGCAATTTTCTGGTCACAAAAGAAAAGAAAATATGTTTCATTCCAATAAACTTCAAAAAGGTGTGAACAATACTCAGGCTGTTTATGTTCTTTAGCGATAAAGCTATTGAAGCTGCAGATAAAAAGGAGAAGGTCAAAAGACTCCATAAGAAATTTAAAAGACTAAGTGACTAAGAAGAAGTGTGCAGACTCTTTTCCAATGATGCTGGCAACGTTAAACCGTAAACTGTGTTTACATCCCACCTTAATTGATTGTCAAGGACTTAACTGGACTAATTTGTTGATAAATCGAATGCTCTCACCCTGTATTATATCTGTCAAATTTAAAATGAGTCTTGTAGCTTTGGATAGATTATTAGGGCTGTAATGATTTGTTGATTAATCTGCTATTTTGATCTATTAATTATCTAAGTTATTCACAGAGCAAAAATTTCAACATTTATTGGCTCTAGCTTCTCAAATATGAGCAAGAATGCAATATTGACCCCAGAAATATAGGACAAGATCAAAGCCTCTGCAGTTGTCGGTATACATGATAAAAAGTAAAAAGTTCGATGCCATTCACAAGAAACCCCTGCTGTCTGTCAGTCAAAAAAATAAACAGAATACATGTATTAAACAATGAGGTTAATTAATTAGGTTAATTAAAATCAAAATCCAATCTTTCTATTTAAAGATACGATATTAAGATCAGGAGAAAAAGTCTGCAATCTGTAACTTCTCTAGTTAATATTGAGGTCAAATCTTGGTTTGGTGTCCTCAACACTTTTACCTGTCGGAGAGGCAAACAGCAGCGGATCGGGTTTCCCCTCAATGATAGCGTGAACCCCGGTTTTAGCCTGTAATGGCTCAGCAGTCACAGTGATGCTACAATTGATCTGACTCTCAGAAGACTGAAGCCACTTCCCAGAGATCATGAGGAGGAGCACAATAACACACACACACACACACACACACACACACACACACACACACACACACACACACACACACACACACACACACACACACACACACACACACACAC
>JAVQJD010059427.1:0-34145 GCA_036023655.1 Nannoperca australis
CACACACACACACACAGACACACACACACACACACACACACACACACACACACACACACACACACACACACACACACACACACACACACACACACACACGAAATCTGATCCAGCTCTAAAGAAAACGTGAGTGGAAGTGGAGGGGCCAAAGAGCGTGTGTGTTTATTGGAGATACAGCAGTCGTATTGTGTCGGAGGCGAGACCCACCTGCGAGGTACAAAGCGAAGGAGATGAAGCGGTGATAGCGAGCCAGGAACTGCAGAGGTTCCTCCCTCTGCACCAGAGCCCCAAAGTAATCCGCTAGAGTCTCACCGTAGAAGAAGTAGTTGACGCAAATCAGGAAGTACCTGAGGAAATAAAACGAAGGGAATTAGTTTTTCTTTCCATTTTATGATTCTGGGCAATGAGTGTGGGTGCGTGGGAGTTGTTATGACGGGTGGCCTTGGTGAAAGGCGCACGTTTCAATTAGACTTCATTTGCTTCCAGCATGGCAGTGATCTTTGCTCCTGGTTGCACCGAGCACTGCTGTCACATTCTGTGGGGAGTGTATGCAAAGGTGACCTGTTAACAAAAAAACACTGGAGCAGAAATAGGAGCGAGCTCAGCCACCTCGGTGGTGGGTGGGTGGGTGTTGCGTAGTCCGTAGATTCTGTGTGTTTAAATCTACCACTGCACCATAAGGACAGCTGGGAATGAACACAGACCTAACATTCAGGTGTCCTGTAACAAGCCACGCTGGCCAAGGTGTTTTTTTTTTTATACTAGTGCTTATATGGTACCTGGGTTTCTTCCTGGTTTGAAAAAATGCCAAAGGACTTAAACTAATTTACTGTGCAACTGACCAAATATTCTTCTTGAGCCAGACAAAGCACTGCCATATTCCAGAACTACTACATATTCCTGAAACATCATTACTTATACATATTCCCTGAAATACAAAGATTCCCCCCACTAACAGGCTGTTTTATCTTTTTAACCTAGCCTTTTTCTAGCACTACTTCCGATGTTGTCCCACATGCAGATTATTAATTACCTTCTATGCCTTTAAATAAAACGGTGCTTAGCACATTTTCTTTTTAATTGAAGTCTTTTTAAATGTAAAGCTCTTTTAGCTGCATGTTTTTATTATCACTATTAAAATATCTCTGACCTGAGGGACCTGGTGCAGATACAGGATTTGATTCTTCAGTGTGTCCATCAGCACACCAATGTCCTGTACACACCCTGCAGTATATCTGCTGTTCACTGTGAAATCCATTCTGCTTACCAGCTTAGTGTCCTGAACCAGGGCAGTTCGTAGGAATGGTAAACTCTGTAGCCGATGGTGATGATTTCTTGGAAACACTTGATTTGGACAGTCATGACCTGCGTCAGATGATGGGAACAGAACAGAGATGACAAATAATAGAAGTCATTACACAAAAGACCTGACAGTAATATATATATGCATTGAGGACTTCATACAATAGCTACAGAATCAATCACTTACCACTAATATAAGAGTGACAGGTCCCATATAGATGATGAGGAAAAAGCCTGAAATCATGGCTAAAGACAGAACACCTCGTATCCAGTAGTTCTTCCATCTGTGGAAAACACAAACTTTGAATTACTACCTCAAAACCACAAGAATATCTCATTCATTCATTTATGCTTCAATTGAGTTTTCATAAAAAAAAAAAAGAAGAGAGACAGCATCAACGTACTGACATGCTTATTTCTATCAGCTGACTAGTGGAGCTAAAGGGGCGGCTGATAAAAGACAGGACGCCTTAAGGCTGTGGCTGAGGCATTTGTAAAGGGCTGTCAGGAAGCAGCATAATATATGGTCACATTGCTGATTTTATAACTGTGTAACATGACATATATTCTATTCAATTCATTTATATAGCGCCAATTCATAACAGAAGTCATCTCAGGGCACTTTTCAAGCAGTGAAGTGACTGCGGTGAACTACTTTTTGTAACTAACCTTCTTTTCTAACAGCCAATGATGTTGCTACCTGTGCCGTGACACTAGCATGGCTAAAAATGCGGAATGAGGCCTCCAGTGTTTTTCACAACACGGCATGCAGTGCGTGTTGCTGTGAGGCAAACTGCTGCTCTGCCTGCTGCTCTGCCTGCACAACAAAAGCTGAAGGCTGCACAGGAGGCCGGCAGGGCAGAGAGCCTGGTGCCTGCTGTATGAATGGAGAAGAAAACAGCTGCATCATGAAAATAAGCTGCTGCTGCTGCTGCTGCCGCCTCCACTCAGCGCTGTGGGCTCACACTCTCTGACTCCATCACTCACTGAAACCACCTCCCTTCCTCCTCTCCTCACCTTCAAGTCCATCTATTCATCCCTCTTTGCTGTGTCATTTTGCTCGCTCCATTTATCTGCTGCCATCCCTCCATCTGTTTCCCTTTATCTCTCTTCTTCTAATTTCTATCCTTCCCTTTCCCTACCCCCCTCCCCCCCTCTCTGCAGTCTGTTCACCCACAGGTCTCTCTGCAGCACACCGTCTCCTTCAGGGATTAGTGCTTCCCTCCTTGTGAGCCTTTAAGCCCTGTGACCTGGCCGTCACTCATTGGTCACACCCTCCTCCCTCTCATCTGTATATCAAACAGCGCCTTGTTCATTTGTGTTCAAGGTGCTGCTGACTCGCTCTGGCACAGGCTGCCACGTGAACAGTCCTGAACAGTTTGCAAAAAGCATTTCCACGGTACAAGAGAAAAAACGGTGCAAGAATAGTTTTTTTTAAGGATTGTTTGTGTAAAATCCATAAATTAAGATTATTTTCCACAGGCACAGACATCAAAATATGAAAGAAATGGCAAGTGTCAAATATTTTGTTTATCAAGAGAGAAAAACACGAAGCTCTGAGTGCACACAACAATCAACTCTTGCAAATTACACACTTCTTTTTCCATATTTCTCCAGACAGAAGTCTAAAAACCTGAAAGAACAGTAGAACTGCAAGTTCCCTTAAATTAAAGCTACGACCAGCCATTGCTGCCACACCAAAACATCATTCTTTTCCCAGTCACAGTGGAAACACTTCTGCATCCTGCTTCATATGAAAAGACAAAGCAGTAGCTACATGTTTTCTGAGCCTCTTAAAAGGACATGACACAAAATCCTACAGACAACAACATACTATTCACCTATGTACTACAATACTTGACACAACAAGCTGTCAGCACACCTTTTTCAGAACCGGACATGCAGGTGTATAAGGAAAGCTTGAATGGGTGACAGTTCTGTGACTTACTGTAGGCGTGTCAGGCCTCTGGCTGATTTATCTTAAACTCTACAACCAATTTTAACCACCAGCACTTGTTAATATGTCTACATTTTAGATTCAGTTAAGGGGGTGAATTAAAACAAGATCAACAGCAGCCAGTAAGACCACTGCATTTCCTTCACTGCATTAATAAAAGCATGTTCAAACATCCCTGCAGATTACAATCTATTTCTGGTCCAATTAACCTACATGCCTGAAGGTAACCATGCATCACTGTCAGGGCCATTTCATGGAAAATTGGTGAAAAGGAATTCTGGTTACAGCAATATTATGGCAGAAGTACATTTGAACGAGACGTGTTTGGTTGCAGGTATGCCGCGCTGTGACTGTGACGTTTGTGTTTTGACCTACTTGTAATCTAAGAAATCTAAGATTTTATGCTTGTTAATACCCTTTTGTTGTGGGTGAAACACATCGCTATCTAATAGCACACCAGCACATACATATAATCTTAGTAAAAGTCAGGATTAATGATTTACTCTGCCATTTTATTAAAAGTGCATCACAAATGTATTCATTTACTCTCACGTGGAGCTCTCAGTTTCATTTTCTGTTACAGTGGAACAGAGTGAATTATCTTTTACTGGCTTGCTGCCAGCCTCCCGCAAAGCCTGTTGAGCTAAAAATGGACTCTCGTGAGAATATATAAAGTTACACTAGTGCTAAATGTTAAGTAGATCCTTGTAGCTTGATGCTGCCACACAACAGAGTGGCAGCAAGGCTACAGAGGACTTCCTGTGAAATGTCTAAGTCGTGACACCTCCAGGATGCGCTTCAGGAACAAACATCTATTGGCATCCATCTCCTGTGGGTATCTGCGTTGGAGCAGTGTGTACCTGGGCGGCAGGCCCTCCAGAGCTTTGTTCAGGTATTGTGGAGTGTTGTCTGTGTCCGCTGTGGAGGCAGGAACATCTGGAGTGTCTGCTTTGGAGCCGCCATCACATTCTCCCTCTGCATCGCCTTGCAGGCCCAGCCTGTCATCACCGTCGGCCTCCTGCCAGGACAAACAGACACACGGAGATATAAAAAATGTGACTGGAGATACGGAGCGTTCATCTGACACAGAGGCAGACAGCAGAGCAGTGTACACGTGGTGATAAGAACAAGCAGCCATCATCCCAACATGACAAGGACAAGCAAAAAGGATTTACACTCAGCCATTCTGAGATGCAAACGACAAGGAAATGTTGAGGTAGTCAAATAAGTCCAGTCTACCCAGAGAGGAGGCATACAGGTCCGGACAGACGGCAGTTTAATTAGGCCAGAGTTTAGTGTTTTGCCTGGGAGGTGCCTACAGAACTGGTGCATTTGTCCTCTAGGCCTGGCTGGGATTCAAGTAGGTCTGCAAGCGGATGTGGAGGTGTATGTGCGTGCATGTCCTCCTCTTTTAAACAAGAGACGGCCTCCAGGAATTCAAACCCACAGGTCTGTGAGTGTAATTAATAAATGCTCAAACATTTTGCATTCAATGAACATACAGAACGTTTGGTAACACAACTATTTGGTGCAATATTGCGATTTCCTCCAAAATCCTCAAACTATCCATAAAAGGAGAACGTGTGATTCTCATCAGGACGCCGGAGGATTCGTGGCTGAGCATGAGCTGAAAGTCTACACTCGGGGTCGACAGGTTAACAGGCGGCTGCCCGGGAGGCAAACATCTTTATTAGTGTTAATGAATCTTTAATCTGCATATAATCCCAGTCAACAGACACGGCCTCTACTCTCAGACATGTTGTCTTCAATGTAACGTGTAACGGAGAGCAGTTTTAGAGAAACCTGTTCATCACATACGTTTGGTCCTCTTGTGCAAAAATATAAAAAATTCACCATCTGAATTAGTTGCAACTTTCTGCTTAAATGGAACCGAATTTAAGATAACTTACTTCTATTTTTTTTAAACCTAAAATCAACATAATTGATTAAAAGGATTTCCACATGGATTGTTTTTTGTGTTCCACACATCCAAGTAAGTGTTTGAGTTCACAAGAGTTTAGAGTAAAGTAGTTGAAGTAATAATCGATCGCTAGTAATGATTACAACTCAGAGGAAACAATTGCAAAAGGGATGCTGATTATACACCATGTTCCAAACAATGGATACACTACAATGAGTGAGGATATTGGGCCAAAACTGAGTGTATTTTCAGATCTAGCAGCATTAGTGTGGACATGGCCTCAGGCACTCAATCATCATTAATAAGTAAGCAAAGTGACATGCTAGAAGTTAAACCCTTTTGTTCTTGACTTAACACCAGTAATGGCCTGTCGTGTAACAAAGCAGCGAGCGGCGATGCTTTTTCTGCCCAAAAGAGGCTATTTTTAAACCTAGTGAAACTCCTGAGCTCACACACACATTGTGGGGGATTAAGTTTCCCTCTGCACTTGAGAGGCTCGCAGATGCTTCTGCACATTTCTTTCCCTTCCATGGCTACTTTTACACAAACGTTGCTAAATACGGTGAGTGGGGGCATCAGGGTTAAATCGAGACAGCGTTTCATTTAGAAGTACGGTCTCGGATCTTGGTCAGACGTGGTAGTCATCAGGGGAAGCTCTGAATGAGGGAGCAGGATGGGGTTGAGACAGAGGGTCACTTGAGTGGGTGTTGGGAGTTCAGGAGAGAAGAGGTGTAATTGAAGATTTCTACTCAGGTTTTAATGAGGAAACGTTGAAGCCTGCTGATTGAAACAGTGGAAAGCTACATGGTCCTACCCGACGGTGTAACTTGCATATCTTGACTGAAAAAGAACAAAAGACACAAAACAGCAACTCTTGTCAACAACGTGCAAATGCGGCACTGATCCTGTCAAGCTTTACAACAAACTTAACTATGTGGTTTGTGTAATAAAGTCGATACAAAATTTAAGATTTATAATCAATTAATCTTTCTTCCCTTCTTCTTATCTTTATATATTTATATCTCATGTCATTTTCATGATTTTGTGAAGATAATTTATAAATTCTTGTGAATAGTGTAAACATGTGCCTTCATGAAAGGAAGTTCTTGAGCATGTTTGATTTTTCTCACTTTCCATTAGTTTTGAAAGGATTAGTCAATTAATTGATTAGTTGATTTGAATAATAATTTATTTTAGTAAATCCTTCATGTGTGCTTCCTTCATGCCATAAACTGGGAGCTTTCACCATCTGCCAGGAGTGACAGATAATGAGTTATGTTGGCCAATTGTATTTTCTTGCTCTGGTTTCACAGTTTGTCTACAGTTCAGTTACTGTTTCGGCCTCAGCTTTGGTCAGCACATTACTTCATTGGTACAAATGCAGAGTTGCAGTATTATGGTCTAATCTGGGTGAATGCACTCGAGCTTGTTAATGAAACTGTCAAACACTGTTAATCTTTAGTTTGTTCAGCCGTTTGTAAGTATGCCAACCGCTGTGTAAATACTCCAAAACACCTCAAACAATGCTGCTAATCTGTCTGGCAACAATCCAACTTAGGCTATGGGGTCAAATGTGTCCCGGCCTGAGCACCTGTCCTCATCACCAGTAAACACATGGAAGCAGCCACAGATTCACTTTCTACAGTATGTCAGTGTTTTTCTTCTGACACAGTAATGCAGAAGCAGTATGACCGTCCTTGCAGCTCAGCTCACCCCACTACTGTCTTCCTCCTCCTCCTGGCTATTAATGCCTTCTCTGCAGAGAGAGAGAGAGGCGGGAGCAAGGTAACAGAGAGGAGGGGAGCAGATAAGAGGACAGGTGACAACAGCTCAGGCCACATCCACTGTGCACAAGTGGCCGACACTGTTTACACTCGTGCGCTGGTGTGTCTGCTTTGCTTTGCATTTCCACCGGGGTTTCTTTGCCCCCCGCGTTACGTTTCTTTGTGCACATCAAACAGTGGCGACTGAAAGTGAGCAGGCCATGTTTGAATTAGAGCTAATAAATGTTGAACAGTTACTTTCAATGAAATTAGATGGTGATGGACGACGATTGAACGGGTCGCGGCAGAAGGAGGGTGAATAGTCTGTGCTTGTCTGGTCACAGAGACGAGGAAATGCAATGCTATCGAGCGGACCAATCACAGTGGTTGCGGTCCAGTATCTGAAGCACCACGCCCCCACCAACTCCTAAAAAAGGCATCTAAATCTGCAAAACACTGTTTCTAAACTTCTTTCAGTCTCACATTGGTTCACTCAACCCATGATCCCAGGACATTTCTTTTTCTGTCCTTCACCTTTCATTATGGCAGAACTAATAATATACAGACTGTTTCCGAGTGAGTGGACTAACTAGTGACACCAGTGTGCCCTGCAGATAAAAAGCTGTTTCCTGTTCTGGTGTTTGGTGATGGATGTGCATGGTTATCCCAGAATAACAAGATCCGTAGCACAGGCTTAAAGCCACATGCAACACATTTCCTTCAGTAACAGTAAGATTTAAACTTATTTTTACTTCAGGTATGACGACTTAAAGATAAGAACAGTAAACTGAGAAACACTGCAAACTTTAACACCAGCATGGTGACTCAAATTGAACAAGAATTTCATTAAATATATATAAGTATAACTTTTGGAATACAGCAGGATCAAGGAACAGTTTCCCGAGCCACAAGAGAAACCTGCCTGCATTTGTGAATGAACCTTGAAAATCATCATAATCTTAACCTAAAAAAGATGCAGGAACTGGGCATTTAGCTTGATCAATAGAAATCAACAAGGTGCTGCAAATCACTGTCCTAATCACAGTCTTAATGAGGCAGCTCTAATTTAGCGTGGAGGGGTCAGTAGCAGTGAAAAGCTGCTCTTGACATTCTCAACACAGCACAACAAAGAAGTCTACACAGCGGTGAGGTCCAGACCAGCAGACAGCAGAAACAGTGCCTGGCCCTGGACAAAACCCTTATATTAGTATCCCTATTTTTTTTTTTTTTTTTTTTACACTTCACTGAGCTAGAGGTTGAGAATGCAATAATAAACCAGGTTATCTGGATGCAGAGCCACAACATGAAGCAGCAAAGACTCTTCTGCTGTCCAAAGACATTTCTAACTAGGGCTGTGCAGTATGAAGCCTTGCCCAGCAGAGCGTTAAACAGCCTGCTGTTACCGCCACACCACCGGTGCTGCTGCTGCTGCTGGAGGCTTCAGCGCCAGCCAGCCGGCTGGCCAGCAGACAGCCCTCCAAGGTCAACTGTCATGTGGAGTCTCAAGCAGCCTGCTAACTGTCCCGGCAACAGTATGCGGGACCATGAAGCAGCCGCGGTGGGAATAGCACCCGGTCAATATGTGGATCAAACACACACTGCTGGGGGTATGTATGTGTGGCTGACTAATTATTGAAGGTAAATATTGGCCTTGGACATAGCACATAGAGAGTGTCTGTGTATATACAGTGTGTATGTGTGTGGGGGGGATGTTGAAGGAAGTTTAACTTGTCCACAAAACACGTTTTCCTCCCTGACTATATGTTCGCCTCATGTGATCTGTTGGGTGTTGCTGCACAATGTGCAATACAACAAACTGATCCTTTAACCTCCAGAGCAAGACACAGATAAGAATGACTCATCCTTGTTTAAACCCTGTCAACTCTGCACTGAAAGAGCGCTTCTCATTAAAGACACCTCAAACTAGCTGACAAAGCAGCAGCAGAACAAAGTTTTTATTAGCAACCGTTTGTTTCTCACTCTCCTGACAGTGTGCATATGTTTTGTGCTTTGAGAAGAAAGGGAAAAGATACCGCCAGGATTGTCAGTTACATTACAACACTTTGGGGGTGGACACAGCAGAGCACAGCCAGTGTTGCTCAACATTGTTGTCTTGGTTTCTTGGTGTGGATCACACCTACAGTTTGTTCCTATTGGTCAGAATCATTGCATGTTGCTGCTGCTCATTATATATTGTAAAATTAGGTTCACACCATGTAATTACAAGCCAATCAGGGCTTCCAAAATAAGTCACATGGACTCCCAAGTAGTAAATGAACTAAGCAGAGGTTTGGTAACTCCTTATCCTTGGTACTGTTCTTACCTGTCCAAACAACATACAAAATGGAGTAAAGGTTTCCAATAAAATTCTTCAAACATGCTTGATGTGAATGCACCCTTTACTAGGAACCAGTAACCTCCCCAGTAGCCGCTGTGTCCTAATTTCTTCTACTGCTTTCACTGAAGACACCAGCTGTGTCCTTTCAAGAAAGGCATGCCTCCAAATGGCAGCTTGCAGGTTGCCAAAGGGTCTGCAAACTCGTACTTCTTGCCACAAATATTACAAGCGTTTATCTTGTGGCTGCGTGGCTAATTAACTAACTAATAAAACACTACAGAGGACACAAACGACCTCACACAGGAAACCTTCAACTTAAAGCATTAAGACAGTCCATTAACATGTCAGGTGGTGTGGAGATTCATTTGTATTGTTTGAATAAGAAGCTAACAAATGACAGGAACAATAGCAGGGTGTTTTTAAAAAGGTGTGTTCACATAGAAAGTGAGGCGAGTTTTCGCATGGCGTCATTTTCTCCTGTGACTGCGGGACGCTTTGTGTTTATACCCCCCGAACAGCCAGTGTACTGACTGTACAGATGTTAGCTGTAGGTTAGCTAGCAATGGACCGTGTGTGTTGGCAGTGTGCCTGTGCGTTCGTGTTCAGCTCACCCTCTGACTGCGGTGTCTCTGGTTCAATCACAATCAACTGCGCATTAAATCCTTAGATTTGAGAAACTGGATGTTTTTCTTAAAAAATTACTAAAACAATTTATCTTCTAACTGTTGCAGCTCTAAATTCATACACTCTTTCATTTACGGCCTCCTGAAGAACTTTCATATGTTACGGACAACTGAGATGAAACCAAACCAAACAGACACAGCAACATGAAAAATGCACCATCATTTAAATGTCAAATTAAAGTTCTGACTCTGAATATCTAAAAAAAAAGGGAGAAACACATATGCATCTTTATCACAACAGAGCGTATCTCCACACTGATGCTAGAGTGTTGAAAATAATGAAATCTTACTGAAGGATGTATGACATTGTCTGTTATTTGTCCCACATCGTCTAATAACTGAAACCTACACCAGTATGAGCAACTACATCCCAGTCTGAATGTGTCAAGTCATCCTTCTCATGCGTCTCACTTGTGACAGAGGGTTTCCTTGGTAGAGCTGAGGCCCACAGCCTGCCAAAAATGGACTTTGGAGTAGGTGAGGACAAACAATTTGGGACACGAATGAGATGTCAAGTGTAGCACTGTGTCAGAATGACCAAACTGTAAACGCGCACACACACACACACACACACACACACACACACACACACACACGCAACAGTAACCTGGAACAAAAACAGATGGATGTATTTCAGTTCCACTGTTTTTAGTGTGAATGCATCCAAACAGCTGTGTTTACATGGACCCTGATGTTCCAGTAATAATCTGACTGACAGCCCAATCATAATACCAATGCCTCATGTAACCACCTCAACCGGAGGAGACTGACCTGATCAGAAGAGATTTTCTATTGGGTGGAGAGCGGTGATCATTAGCACCTACCAGCCATGTAAACGCTCAATCTGCTGGCTTCTCTCTTTTGGAAGAAATATATTCTGTATTCGTGACGTAAACGAGTTTCCAGGAGGGACAGAAACATGGCAGTGATCCAGATGTTCTGTTGGAGACCTTAAAACATTCAGTTATATTCAGGACAGTTGAACACCTCAATGGTCGAAAGACTGGCTTCTTCTTCTGATACATTTCCAACAGATTCAACTCTTCACAGCAGGTGGAACCACTTTGTTTGTGTCAATAAAGTTATATCCTGATGAAATGCATTGGGGCATGTAAACGCACGTCTTATCGGATCACTTTATTTAGATAAACAGATACGTTGGAGGCTCTAAACAGAACGATTTCATTTGGGTGGAAGAAATATCGGCCATGTAACCGCACATAGTGTCAGTCAGAAGCCGGGTGGCTCCTGGTTGTGTGTATTACACAAGCAGGACTACCATGATGCAACACACCTCTTTCATGGTAAACAGGACTGACCTAACAGACTTCATCTGACTCTCCACAGAGGTTGATAAGTGAAGCACGATACAACATCTGCATTACTGGATACATTTGAAAATGCACATTGCTTTAAGCCTCCATCAACACCAACGGTTCCATCACCAAAGGCAGATGAACCTTTTTAAAACTTGCTCCGTCAGTCTCACACTCTGGGACGGGGGAAAGCATTTTTATAAAATGGTAATGTATGACTTTTATAACTTGTTAGTGGTTAGTTTCATCGTCACACTCACTCTGTAAACAACAATATGACGTCAGTTTACTCATCCGTTCAACACAGATGCAAAAACCTTTTGACAAGATGGAAACGATGCCTTTTCTGATATTAAAATCAGCAACAGATGTCTGCTTGGAATAAATGAAAGACCTGGGTAGTTGGTGGGACTAGAACTAGTCACCATGGTTAAACAGACAAGGTTAAGAGCAGCTGCATTAACCCAAACTCCATGAAAAGAAGGAAAAAGACGGTCTGATTGCTCACACAGGCAGATTAATAAGTGGAGCTACATCATTTCTCTAGCAAAGAATTTCTCCGCATGGGAACAATAAAGTTTCTTAATCCAATGATGATTTATCAATAATTTAATCAATCATTTAGTCTTTAAAGTGTAACAAAATTAGGAGAAATTACCATCACATATTGCCAGAGTCCAAGGTACTATTTTTACATTGCTTGACGTTCAGGTTCGATGATATGAAACAGACATGAAGCTTGAAGCAGTGAATATTCTGCTTCTGAAATAACTTGAACATTGAATCAGTTCTAAAACCAGTCCGTTGTATAACTACAATGCACCAAAGAAGCTCAATAAACACTTTTTTTAAACATTTCATTACTTTGAGCCACAGCTATTAGTCTTAATTATCTGCGACAATTATAATAATCATTTAAGTCTTTTTATTAAACAAAAACGCCAAAAGACTTCCATCTTCTCAACTGAGGAAATGTGATGGTTTTCTTCATCCTATGATAGAAAACTGAGTATCTTTGGGTTTTTTGAACAAGAAGACCTCACCTCGGACACCCTAAAATGTTTCACTATGCACTGACAATACTGCTACTGGAGGTGATGTTTGCCCTGAACCTTCAGGTATCCAGGTAATACAGACAGTGGTTATTGTGTTGGTGGCACACTTATCAAAGAGGTGACCTTGTGTAACGTGGACAAGCAGCTGCACGTGTGGTTAAACTGAGGTCTGCAGAGTTTCCGGGCCATGTTGAACTCCTTGGCACAGTTTCAGAGACATTATAAAGAGTATACGTGAACGGGCTGTTCTCTCTGTGAGGCGGGTTAATCAGTGGTGGCGGGGGGGGGGGGGGGTTGCTCAACAACCTCTGCATAAATTACAAAGGCGGCTGGTGTTAGGACGCCTGAGTGGAGCTGTTAGGTGGGGTGGATTCTGTCTGACCTTTGAAACAACTGCACGGAGGGGAAGAAGACATACAGTTGTCTAAAAGCTGTGAAGAGGTAAAAATGGAGATGGTAAACAAGACCGGCTTGAAGTTATTACTCTCGACGCCACGGGTGCATCCGTCCAAACATACAGAGACACAGCATGTACACTCAGGGCTGCAACTAGTGAGTGTTTTCTTTATCAAGAAATCCACTGATCATTTCTTTGATTATTAGTTATATAAGTAACACATTTATAGTGCACCTACATTGAGTTGTAGGTGCACTTTAAAGTACTTTAAAGGCTGCTACTACCAATTATTTTCATTATTGAGTGATCTATCGATTATTAGATTTGTCAATTAGTTTACAAAGTGTAAAAATGTGTATCCCAGAAGTTCCCAGAACCCTCGGAAACACCTCCAAATGGCTTTGGTCAATGTGAACAACGGTGCTGAAGCCAAAGATATTGAGTTTACAGAGATAAATAACAGGAAATCCTCACAGTTAAGAAGCTGGAGGCAGCTTAACAACCAACTGCCTCTTTCAACGTCTGAGACAACATGGAAGAAAATGTGCAGAATAATGGAAAGTTTGAATATCTACAGGTTTATGTGCAAGCCTCTCCCATTCCCCTCCCACCACAGGGTGCCCTGTGTGTGAGCCATTTGAGGTAATGTTGTGACTGTTAGCTTTATAAATTAAATTGACTTGAACAGGTGAGTAAGTACCAAGCTCTATCAATATTATTGCTTCAATCGACATTTGAATTGAAATATATTCTAACATGACTTTTTGTGCCTTTCACAGGAGCGCTGGGTTTGTTATTGACTGGCTGTGCACTGTGTGGGAAAGTATGTCTGCAATGTCAGTCAATGCAGGAGATAGGAAAGTATTTGGTGAGCTTGTTGAAAAGAATGGTTCAAATCAATAGAGAAAGAGGCACAAAAGGGTTATTTTAAAGGCTGTTCAGAGAGCACCAGACCCGTCACTTCCACCCGGGCAGCCCGGGACCTCCAACACTACACGTCAAGAGGCCTTTCACCTGTTCTAACGCTGTCATTCAACTAGAAAACTTCACAATATTCACCTGACACACACACACGGTTGTGACTGAACCGACAAAAAGCGTGACATTGACGAGTCTATTTCACGATGACAGTGTGAAATTGTCGTGACATTCCCAGCCACGGCGAGGACACGAAGCTCACACCGAACAGAAGAGGTTGTGTCTCCGTGTGCCGTGTTGTTGATGCTGCCGCGGGATTACAGGAGCCAGCCAGCCAGCCAGCTAACTAACTAGCTTAGTTAACTAGCTTAGTTAGCCAAGCTAGCTAACTACCCTGGCAACCCAGCTAGTTTGGCCAGTTCGGCCGGCGCCTGACAACAACCCGGCTAACTTGTTTTGAGGGCGAGGTCCCAACGGTAAACGGGTGTCTTGTCGCTCGTCACGGTGCCGTTTACCTTGTCGCTGATATTCTCGGTGCTGTCGGGGTCTCCTCCGCCTCCGCCTCGCTTCCTCAGCTCCGTCATGTTGTTCGCTGGTGTCGCTGCCGCCGGGGGACGTTAAGGGTGTCACATAAGTCGACAACGGGAGAAGGAGGGAGGGAGGGAGGAAGAAGGGGGTCAAATCCTGTTAGTGTGTTTGTTTCTTCCTGATAAAGTCCTCGGGGGCGGGGGGGGGGTTGTTTCACCCGGTTTTGCCTCTGAAGCTCGGTCCGTGAAGGTCAGCGATCCCGAGCGGAGCTCCAGAAGAGACTAACGTCTCCACTGCGTGTGTTTGTTTATCACCGCAGCCCCCGCTCCCCTCCCACCACCGCTAGGCACGCTTCCGGTGCCGACCTTCAAAGTAAAAGCTTCGTTCAGGCGCAACATTTACTTTTACTTTCTTCAGTAGACGTTGGCTCAGTGAAAGCAACAACCACTCTGTGCGTTTACTCAAGTACTGTGCTTAAATGCAACTTTGAGTTATTTGTACTTTACTTCACTACAATCTAGAGCCAAATATTGTACTATTTTACTTCACTACCATTTATTAGTTCATTAGGCTACTAGTTTATTTTGCGGCCTGAGATTAATAATACAAAATAAATGAGAATGGATTATTTATCTGTTGAGATAAGATACAACATTCTGCACAATGTGTACTTTTACTTTTCTTGTACTTTACAGACTTTACAACCAGCACTGCTCCCGAGTACACATACAGACTGATAACTTCACTGTGCAATAACAATACGACAAGAATGTAAATTCACTGGGTTTCTTTGTATATATATTTATTATTTTTTGTTACTCTTTTTTATTCTGTATTGTTGATAAGCTCTTTCAGCATGCAATATTTTTTATCTTATTCTTTCTATATTTTATATCTACTACTGTTTTGTCACCTTTACTGCTGTAGCCCTGCAATTTCCCCATTGAGGGACTAATAGAGGTTTATCTTATCTTATGTTTAGGTATATTTTGATGCAAATATTGTACCTTTACTTGTAACAGAGTATTTCTACAGCGTAGTATTGCTGCATTTACTAAAGTAAAATATCGGAGTACTTCTTCCACCACTGTGTACAATTTTGAGGTTATTTGTACTTGGATGCTTCCATCTTATGTACTTTATACTCATACTCCCATTTCAGAGGGTAATATTGTACTTTTTACTGTACTTAAGAAGCTGTAAATTACATGTTTTTTTTTTGTCTGTTTTATACTGTATCATTTGTTTTTAATTTAAAATGTTAAACTGCGAGGAGCCATCAGATGAATTAGTGTCAAACTGTGCACAAGTAGCAATATACTAAATACAGTCAGTTATAATTTCCCACATCCCTTTAAGTTGATTTTAATGTAGGGCATTCAATCTATCATCAACACATTTCATAGGCAACGTTTCCCATTCAATGGAGATATTTATTTTGAAGTGCCAGACTAACTTCCGCTCTGAGTCTGTGTTTCCTTGTCTAACTTCACAGTCTGCCAGCGCTGCGGTGGAGACAGCCTCCCTCTCAGCTCTGCTTCATGCTGCGGTAGACAGCGACCAGTAACCAGTTTTTATACTGGAAAACATCATTGAATTCAGTGTTTTATCCCTGCACTTTTTCTCTGTGCATTTCATTTTACATTACTGATCCCTCCAAACAAACAAACAAACAGATTGTGTTGACAACCGTTCAACTCTCAGGACTGATGGTTACAACAGACCTTGAAATAACAGTGTGGGGTTACTTCAGATTCATCAACATTTACAGTTTACTAACCAACAATCTGATAATAAAGTAAGTAATGTAATTTTTGTTTAATAAATGTGTTAAATATGTAAGTTATTCAATTTAAATCAAAATAGAGTTCAGATGGTGTTTTGCTAAATTAATACTCGAACTAGTAATACATGTTATTTTTACTCTATTTCGCAGTTTATTTCCCTCAAATTAACAATGTGTGCCCATCATTTACTGCATTTGAACTCGTCACTATAGCCCCAAAATTCAAAATAAAAGAAAACAGTCTGCTTTGGTGGTAAACAGCAATTATTTATTGAAATGAAATTAAAAAGAATAGGTACCCAATCTATTGCATTATTGTAACATTTTGTTTCTGTAAGGGGTTCGGGGAGGGGGGGGCGTTACTACTATTCTCTTGTAGGATGTAGTGAACACAAATATACAAGGAACATTCAGCTATCACAGATTGCACACCAGATACTGTAGTAATGCAGTCTAATACAAGACCACCAAAATAATCTAGGATTTTCTCTTTTTTTTCTTCCTTCTCCTCTCCTTAATATTTTTCCATAAAGAGTACAAAAGTCCACCCAGAGTTGGGGACACGCTCTCCGGCTCTGTACACAATCTGTCGCTCGGGACAACTCATCAGACAATGCCTCCAAAAAAAATACACAAAACAAAATGCTAAAAAGAATAAAATCAAGAAAAAAAGAAAAGAAAAACAATAATATAATGCCAATAACATGTACAATGCACTGACACAGAAAGTCAGCTGTGTTAATAGACATGCAACAAGTAACAAAACTTGCTGAAATCGCAATAATCATTAAAAAAATCTAAAACCAGTTATAATTGCATAAATACTTTGTACAGTTCATTTATCCGCAGTGAAATGCACCTTTCTGTTAAAACGACAACATAAAACTGCATTCAATAGAAACCTGTGATTCCTCTCGACTTTTCTGTTCTTCTTCTTTTGTACACGTGAAGGTGCGAAGGAACTCTTGATTGATAGGAGCCGACTCCTTTTCAGCTAGATGGCATGATTGCACGCTAAATTACAGTACATGAACGCAGAGTGATATAAGAAGGACATTAACAAGAGTGCATATTATTATTATAACATCAGGGATGTGTGTGGGTGTGAATATTAAAGTACTTTCTTTTTTTTCTCCTTTGTTTTTTACATGTTTGAGACTCTGTGAAGACTAGTGGGAAACGGAAAGACAAACGTTTTCTCTGGGAAATAAAGAAAGCAGCATTTAAATGCACAGTTGTTGCCCACAGAACCACGAACAAAACAACATGTATGAAAAGAGAGAAAGGAGAAACATTAAAACACTCTTTATGTCTGACTATTAAACCCAGCAGAAGCAGCCAGACAGCAAAAAAACCCAACAAACTGGTGTTTAAGTCACAGAACAACAGAATGTGTCAACACGGCAGCCTCGTATGGAGTTCAATCAGTGCCAAAAATGTCTGGTTGTATACTGTTTTTTAAATGTTATTGCATATTTTGCTGTTGTCTCATAAACATTTGTCACTTGAATTTAAATTCTTTAACTTTGACAGCAAGGAGAATTTGAACTTTACTTTGGCGACCCCTTGTGGCAGCATCAGACACTACAAATAGACATTTTGGGGTAAAAAACTCTGCCATCAGAATAATGACATAAAACTGAGGAATATGTCTGCTGTTAGATTTGTTGTTGCTTAATTGCTATTAAAACCGCTTGATTGGTCCAATTAGGAAATGACACGCACATGAAGCAAAAACCGTGTACCTCATTGATGAGATGTGAAACCATGATGTGGATTTAATGCTACAATACTCACTCAAAACAAATGGACATTTTTTTCCTGCATTTGTATCAAAACTCAAAGAAGAAACTCTGAGCTGGGATGTTGCCACGTTTAAGGGTAATTTCATGGTTCAAATAATGATCTACATCTTCTCCATCGTTCTTTCGATACTAAATAAACTCTTTTAAAGCTGCTTGGCTGCTGCTCCTGCAGTTTAACATCTTCAATAAGGACTGAGGATAAAGTGTGTGGAGTGCAAAACAGTTAATGATCTGCTGTAATTAATGCCACAGGGTCAGAGTGACGCTCTGCAAACGATAAATCTGATCAGAAACCAAGATAATAAAAATCACAATACGTACTAAGAGTCCCTTTTTAGTGTGCATTCAAACCGCCGCGTCGACGCACACGTACAGTAACGAAACAGGGATACGTGAACGAAACATGATGGAAAATATATGTGCAGCAAAATGACGTGTGCGTTATAATAAATCTTTTTTTTTTTTTTTTTACCAAATTCATAATTTTTCACAGATGATGAACACATGATGTTTTCTCTCTGGACAAAAAAATCTCAACATAACTGGAGCGATATGGTTTAAAAATACGAAATAATAGAAAATCTGAAATGATAATGTGGCCAGTCTTCAGAGAGCAGCAGCAGCAACACATGGAAATTCATATAAAAAGGACAGAATAGATGACGGGTATAAAAAAGAAAATCATCAGAATTTGGCAAAAATTAAAACAAAAAAAAGGAATCTGATAATGAATAAATCTCTCTGTGATGGTGATGCTGACACTGTGGGCAACACACAAAATTAATCACCTTTTTGTAAACAACAACAATTTAAAAAAACATCAGGAAATTAAAAAGAAAAGAAGTAATTTTGCATAACTAGACCCACTAGTAAAGTCAACCCACAGACAGTAATTATTGACATTCATATCCCTTCCTCTGGACTCGCTGTGACCCGTGATCACACTACACACAATCCATTTTGTTTTTTAAAGCCAGAAGTGGTTAGTCACAACGCTATATTACAGGCAATTTGTCTTTTTATTTTTTCTCTTTGACCTTATTTTTTGTTCCGTGTTTGCTCGTCTTAGAGTTAAAAAGGCCATGGTAAGAATTTACAATATGAACAAGTTTGTTACGTCTTGCGGTGGTAGGTGATTGGTTCAAGCGTCAGGGGTGTTTGTTGCTTGTTTTTTCTCCTCCAGGTGTTGAGTGCAGGTGGTGAATGTGGTGATTGCGTTTTTTTTAATTTTATTTCATTTTAATCTGTTATCCTTGTTTTATCCCCCCCACCTCCTTCACTGAGCTTTCCCGCCGTGGTGACGATGTTCCCTCCTGTTACAGTCTGTCAGTGTGTTACAGTACATGTGGTTACTGGACGTACGAGAGGATAAACAGGGTTTTCGAGGGATACGTGGGAGGTGTTGAGGGAACAACAAGGCAGATGGAGGAATGAAGTGCTCCCCGGGTCGGAGTCCCCAGGAGGAGGCATTTCTTTTGTCTGCGGCGATGTGGAGGTGGAGGTGGAGCTCAGTTTCTGCTGCCGTCCTCGACGCTTCGCTCATGTTGAAGGTTGTAGTAACAGTTCTGACAAACTCGCACCGGTGACGAGATCTTCAGCCTCTTGATCTCTGATTGGAAGCGACTGCACCTGCAACAACAAGGTGGGACGGGGAGCAGTTTTAAAAATGGTAGACGGGAAGTTGAGGTTCTCAGAAAGAAAAAATACTAATATATACAGTAGCTTTGGAAAACATGTGATGTCACATGTTTCCAAAGGCTAAATTGATCTTAAAATTTCTTATATTGCCTGACCAACAGACTAAAAACCCAGAGTTGTTCCAATTAAAACACATTTTTTAAGAAAAAGCAGCATATCCTTAAATTTGTAAAGAATAACCAAACAAATATTTTACATTTTGACTTGATAAATGGCTTAAAATATGATTTATCATCAAAATAATTAATTATGTGAAATTTGACCCAATGGAAATTGTCCACAGACAAAATAACAGAGGGCCCAGGATTGAACCTTGGGGCACACCAGAGGTTCTGAGGAGTTCAGAGCCGTGTCTGTGATTCCCATTATTATTTTCAAGACATTCAGAAGTTTGTGTTGAGGTTTGTAAGTACTAAAGATCTGAAAATACACTTTATTCTGCCACTTTCTGGTGTGACGGAGATCTAAAACAATCTGAAAAATGCAGCAACATCAGCAAGTAAAGTAAAAGAAGCCATGCATGAAAGTGTGCACCGCTGCTGTAACTGACTTACTTCTGGCAGAAGAGCTGCCCACAGTTCCTGCAGTGGTGGCGTCGCTCGGTGAGGGAGAAGCGAACCGTGCAGCCGGAGCAGCTGTCAACCACCTCGTCCTTCACCCAGTGGTCGGCCGCCGAACGGCCTGGCTGCTCGCTGACCGACCAGCTGAACACTCGACCCCGACCGTCACCCACCAGGATCTTACTGTGGTCCCTGCAGGGAGAAAAGGGAGGTAAAGTGAGGAAAGACAGATGGAGGGAAGAGGGAAGAGAATAACTCAGCAAGGATCTTTATTTAATATTTGCTTTGACTGGATTAGTATGTACAGCATGCTGACAGAGTTTGGGCAATATAGCAACTACAGTATGTGCCTCCCGTCTTCCATTTATTTAAAGGCAAACGCTGCATGAAGAATAAGCTCGAGGTAAGTTTGGTGTCAGCGCTCTTACTTGGAGATGGCGAGGGATGTGATCTCAGCTGGGTGAGCGTTGTCCTTGCGATCAAACGCTGTGTGCATGGTGAGTTTGCTCCGGAAGACCAGCTGGCGCTCCCATCTGTAGCCTGCGAACGCACGGAAATAAACACTTAAACAGGCCACATTTTAACAATGCTGCAAACACACTGTCATCAGATCAGCGGAGCGCTTTTATTTTTAGGATTTCTTTTTCTCTGTGATCAGAGAAGAACCCCTGCTGAGCTGAAAACTTTGTGATTACTGGTCGCCCACCTGTCCGGAGCTGGTTATACGTCCGTGCGTCCATGCTGGACGGCTGCAGAGGCTGTGGCATTGAGCTCTGGCCTGGATGAGCCGGATGATGGTGAGGCACCTTAGTTTGGCCCTCGGAGTAGTTGACGAACACAAAGCCGTCCTTCTCGTCAATGCTGAGGGTGTCTGACCAGCGGTGGGAGTCGTCAGAGCTGCTGTCCATCGACCACGAGGCTCCGGTTCGGGCCGAAGGACCTAAAAGACATTTTAATGTGAGGAATGTGAACATCAGCGTGGATTCAGGTTCATGTCTTGTAAAGGGAAGTTCATTCTCAGTAAACACAATAGCAGCTGTACTGCTGCAGTTAAGTACATTTGGATGTTGGAGAATTAACAACTGGCTTGATAACCTGTGCTGGAATAATTCTAAGATGTTGGAAAGAGCCTCAAACTCTTACACTGAAAATGTGGAGGGAACATATGATGGAAATAGTTGCCTGTGAAAAGATGAACTGGAAAAATGCTATGATTAAAGTACAATGGGAGCTTTAGTGAGTGAACCGTTATAGCAGATATTGTACATTTGTAATTATTATGTAATAAAGCCCACCGCATTATTGTAACCAGTTAGCTGCCTGTTATTGCTGGATATTCCTGTTATTAATGATATCTATATAAAAGCTGCAGGAAAAGTCTAGAAACTTTTCAAAATTAGCTGAAATTTCAACACGATGAGTTAAAAAAGTTGCTTCTGCATATTCCACTTTCGTAACCTGAAAGTTTGAGAAAGTTTGACTTCCTTCGCTGCCTGTCATACAGACAATGTTCTCCTGACACCACCTCTGCTGAAATCTGTATTCCAGCGCGAAACAGCGAGGACTCGGCCATAAAGTGTAAACATAGTTATATATAGTTTGCTGAGTACCTCTGGGTCTGTGGACGGCGCTGCCCGGCTGGCTGCCTCCGCCTGTTGAGGGGTTGCGTGGTGCTTTGGGCTCCTGGCTCAGACTGGGCTCGTCTCCATCTGACTCGCTGCTATCGTCTTCACCGTTGTGACTCTCTCCACCTTCTGTGACCCCGAGAACAGTTTACAAAACGAGTTACTTTGTTTCAGAACACGTTTTCACAGTGAATTCACTGTGCAAACCAAAAAACACAAGGACTCACCAATTTTCTCCTCACCAAGGCAGTCAGGCACATCTGGCTCTACCGGCTGTGGAGCAGGGGTTTCTGGGACCTGGAGGAACTCCATTCTCCAAAACTACAAGAAACATTTAAAGAATGCTTTAATTACACATTGTTTAGTTAAATAATTAATTGTCTCTTTAACTAAACCCCTGCAGCCTTTTCATATCTCTGAATTGTCTTTGCATATTCTTGTTTTAAAGAAAACCTGCGGTATACAAATGCATGACAAGTGATTCTGCAACAGATACCACAAACAGCATTTAAAAAAAACTACTGATAGCAGCCGATATTCTGCAAAGTTAAAGTGGGCACGGTTACCCTGACGACGCCGTCCGAGTGTCCGGTGACGATGACGTTCTGCGTGTCCCACTCGTTCATCTCCGACACGCAGCAGCACAGGATCTGCTGACTGCGCCCGGTGAAGGTGTTGGCGCTGGCGATGGGGCTGCCGTTAATGCTCCACACGTGAATGTACGTGCCTGCACAAGACACAATGTCCCCCTACACACACACACACACACACACTATGTTTATCCGTTCTAGGACCTCTGTTCTGTCTGAGCTCATATTTATTGTAAGTACATGTGCTGTTATTTCCATCCAGAGTGACAGGAGAATTCAGCCCACCGTCAGTTCATTAATGCACAGAGCAGAGACGGGGGCCCGGTGTCCCCTGAGCTGCGTGACGAAGGAAAGCTTGTTGAGGTCCCAGATGATGCAGGTTCGATCCCGCGAGCCGCTGACGACGATGTGGTATGCCGACGACGCCGTCAGACACGTCACAGTGTCCGTGTGGCCCAGAAGTGCCTACGATGAAAACGTCACACACAGAGAAATTAGATGGACTGAAGTTGCATTTCATCTCTCGACTGCTTACTGGATCTATTTTTAGCCTTTGAGGGAATCTGAGAAACAGGTTTGAACCATGGTTTCATCAAACACTGACCTGTCATCTGAAAGCGAGCTCATTTCAACAGTTGAGTGCATTTTCAGGTTGATATAAAGTAAGTCTTCAGGTTCTGCTGCTTCAGTGGCTCATGCAGCAGAATTTTAAACTTGGTGATGAGTAGTTTCGTACCAAAATGCGATGGTCGATATCTCTCTCTCTATATATATATAGGAACTCCATTTATATTTATATATTTAAATGTCTGTCTGTATGTATGTATATCCTGTATATCCTGTTTGTTTTGAAGCCCTCTGTGTTCAAGTAAAGTTTATTCAGTGAAGCATCTTACAATAATACAACTTTTAGAAATAAGCCATAAAAAGAGAAAGAACAATAAAAGAAACATCTAGGCAGCACGAGGTGAGACAAAGGAGAATGAAAACACTGGTGCTGCTCCCGGACCCTGGTGGGTCTCTGGGGAACACGCTTGTGTGTTTTACCTGTTTGAGCGTGAGTGACTTCGCCCTCTCCTTAGAGGGTCCCGTCTCCCACACACAGATGGCGGTGCTGGTGCCGCCGGTGATAACCAGCTTCGGGTTTGGACATATGGCACAGAGGACCTGTCCCCACTCTGACAGGCACTCGTACACCACCAGCGCCTGAAGGGAGATGGAAGATTAGTTCTTTGATTGGAGACTGGTGGAGGGGTGCAGAGGTGGGGAAACGTGGGTGGAGGACTGGTCCATTACGACTGTTTTGGGCATTAACTTTGTCTGTATCTTAACAACAAACACTTACTCCCTCATCAACACCCAAAGAACTGTCTACTTTACCTTCCAAGTTCTATGATGAAGAAAGAAACTGAAAGCTTCTATACACTTGTTCTCAGTCCCAAAGAGAAAAACAAGCTGCTAAAAAATGAAGGGGTCATTAAGAAAAGTGCATTTGCTTTCAAGCACCAGCAGGGGGAAGCATTGTCTTTCTCCCCCCCAACATTCCCCTGTTGTGTTTCAAGGTGAAATAGGCAGGACCACCTGCAGTAGTCCAAGTTTCAGTTGAATGATCCCTTAAAATCCAAACACTGAACTGTTGATTCATTACAAGAGAAGTCAGAAAAAATCCTGACAACAGATTGAAGGCTGCAAGATTAAAACTCAAGAGAAGGCGCGGCTGGAATAACAACTGTTACCGACCTTATCAGATTCATAGTTAGCCAGGCGGCAGCTGAGGTCTGCGTAGCCCCAGGCGAACGTCTTGCTCCAGGTGGGAGGGACCAGAACCTTGTTTTGCTCCACAGCAAGTATGCCCTTGTCGGTGCACACGATCTGCCCCACAGGCTCCTTCAGCTCTGGACCAGGGAGATACAAAGACATGTGTGAGTGCTGAGTATACAGGGATTCATGGCGCCGCACACCTTCATGGACTGTCAGGGTATTGTTTCAGTCCCAAAGCCACGAAAACATTCAGGAAACGTTACTGGATCAACACCAACCAGCACACAGAACTGACGAGCGGGTCTCTGTGTGTGAGTGCCGACACTTAACTGGTACTTTTACTACAAAGATTGTGTGTGCGTGCGTGTGCACATGTGGACACACGTACCTTTGACCGGTGCTAGAGAAGGTCTGAGATTGTCCAGATGATGGAAGAAGATCTTGTCGTTGTTGGAGCTCGGAGGAATGCTTGCTACGTCACCGTTGGCTTTACTGCGAACCCGTTTTGGAGGATGGGGCTTCTTGAACAGCTGAAGACAGTCAGTGAGAATTTATTATTTATTAATCTATTAATACCCAAATGTTAGTACACTCTGGCTGTGGTAAGAAAGATTGTACACGAGATTTCAGCTAAAGCAAAACTTAATTGGGCACAACATGGCAACGTGTGACCCGAGCAGCTCGTTATTTGGAAAAATAGTTCAGAGAAGCATTTTGGCTGGTGAATCTGTTAATGATTAAATAAAGTTATTTAGTTTGTTCTAAGTTTCTGTAGGTGCGTCACAAGACTACCTGTAGAGACTGTAGAGTTGTTACCCAACATGCCTAAAATGGAAATGTCAACAAAAACTAAACAGAAAAACTACTAGTGAAGGAAAAAGTGTGGCCATTGCATGCTGAGGATGTTATCATGTTAGCACAAGCATGTTAGCTGCTGCTAATGTAGCTAACAACACAGCAGCCTGCCAGTGAAAAGGATGTGTGGTAGTAACATTAGCATTATGGCTAGTTGTATAACCGTATTTCTATTAGCAGTAGTTACTTTGTTGTCAGCAAAAGTAAAACCATTATTAGTGCCAGTAGTAGTTGTTGCATTAATCTAGCCTGAAGAAAGAGTTACTGTGTAGTGAGTAGGGAGATAGTGGTAGTAATAACAGTAGGAGTGGTATTTAAATAATAGTAGCACAACTGTTAGAAGCAGTAGTGTTCACACAGCCAGTTTCTGACCTGTTTGGGGATTTGTCCGAAGTTGTTGATGAAGCCGATGGTGGCCGTCTCCTTGAGCGGGTCGTTGATGTTGTAGATGTCCACCTGACCCTCGTAGAACAGGTGGTGGAAGACGTTGACCGCCTCCACGGCCGGCGGGCCCTGCTGCTTGTAGCCGAAAATCAGATCGATCCATTCGTGGAGGTGCGCCGACACGTAGTCGCACTCCAAAGCCTGCAGCCGGGCGGGAGGAAAACAAAGGTTTAGTGATGAGCGTCACTGGAACTCGGACCTGAACCGACACGAGTGGGTTGCTGTCCTACCTCTCTGTGGACTCTGATGAACTCCCGGGGGTCGCCCTTGGCCCAGGGTGGCAGGAGGACGTCACCCAGCTTGGTGCCATTCTGCTTGGCACCTGGTACACAAAAGTACAGAAGTTAGTCAGAACGTTAGTACTCGTGCACCGACCTGTGCTTGTTATTGTGCGGGCGTCCTGATACCAACCCAGGTCGAAGTTGTTGGAGTTGAGCATGAACTCGGGCAGATAGAAGAACTCGGGGATGAGCTCCTTGACGTCGGCCATGTTGTGTTTGGAGGCAGAGAGCCAGGCTTCACGCACGCTGTGGAACATCCTGTCAGCGAGGTCAAAGTGACCTCCCTGTCAATCACACAGACAGATGGTTTGATTGGTTAGTTCCAGACACAAACTGGGCTTTAATGTAACTTACTAATGTAAGATAGGTGCTAAAAGGAAGACAAAAGCCGAAGAAACACAACTTGTAGCAGAGGAAAAACTAAAACTGCTGCTTCCTCATTTTCTTATTGTTGTTTATTTGACTTTGCAGTGGGACTAAAAACAACCACTCACATGTAAAACCTTAGAAAACAAAACATTTATTACACTCTGTAACTGTGCTTAATGACAGAACAACTTCAAACCTGAAGTCTGAGGAAAATCTGTGTGAACGGCTCCATCCGGACCAGATAAGAGGCTACGATCATGGCTGAGGAGTAGTGGGTGCCGTAGTGATACGCTGGGGTTTCACCTGGTAGGACAGAAAAACAACACATTGTCTTGCACTGGCCAATACAAACACAACTGTGTGTGTGTGTGTGTGTGTGTGTAATGCATATAATAATCAGGGTGTCACAGTGCCTCAGAAAACGTTCTGTCGTAGCAAAACCTCCTTCTATTTTTGGGTGATTTGACATTTAACCGTTCACTGCACGCTGACTGCTCAGTTTGCTTCTGTTGCTGCAGAGTTTGAAGATTTTCCATTGTCAATTTGTAAAACAGCCAAGAAATTGCACTCATTGTTGAAATATATTATTTTAAAACACTTTGGATAAAAAGAACTGATTTAGCGTGCAAAAGCCTGCAGTGTGACTGGCTGTAAGTCTTTACTCAGAGTCTATTTAACATAAATAATAATCATCTTCCTGAGTCCGTCCTGCTAAATGCACTCTGTCAGTTCAACTCCCAGATCTTACCGTTGGGGTCTTCCCAGTCCTTGTACCTCTTCTTGTACTGCGTCAGTCGGTCGTCGGTCTGGGCGCCCATTGGCTTGGCGAGGTTACGGAACGTCTTGGGGTTGTTCAGGTCCAGTTCCTGGTAAACATCCCCAACACAAACGTCCCCCCAGTTACCAAAAACAGGACTGATGAGGGAACGGGCATCTACTTCTCTCTGATGAAGCCTGCAATCACCTCTGAGTCGAAGTCGGCCAGGATCCAGGGGAAGACGGGATACTGCATCAGGTCGTTGTAGGATCGTCCCGCCAACGTGTTCAGATGCATCAGGTACTGGAAATTACTGATCTCGCCTCGCTGGAAAAGACACAGTGAACACATGAGAAAAAGCTTAAAGCAGCTTATAGTGTGACACTTGGACTGTGGGGTCAGACCAGCGAGTCCAGGTTCTTACCTCCCATCTCTGAGTCACGGACTTTTCACCAACGAGCGTGCTGAGGAGTCCAGATCTGACAAACAGCAGCACAGAGAGGAGGTTCACTTAAACAAACTTCTTAGTATGCGGGCAGTTTAAAGCTGCTGCATGAGATGAGCTTTCTTTTCTTTTCTAGCTCATTCATTTGATTAATTACTACAAAATCCCACATGCATCTATTTAGGAAAATGCATTTAACAGAAGAAGAAGTAAGTAAGAAATATGAATATGTCCTCCATAAATCATTTCTCTGAGAGCCGGCGGGATTTAAAAGGTGATGTAGGAGACATAGAACATCTGTGCTGAATGTAACGTGGAGGAGGTCTCACCCTTGTTCAACGCTCGTGTTGGGCCTCTGGCCTGAAACCGACTCCGAGCTGTCAGCCAGCGAAGGCACCACCGCCAAGAACCTGCAGGGGATTACCGATCAAATGAAAAGATCAAGAAAAACAACAACACTGGGAATTAAAGCTATCGACTCAAAGCTGAAATATTCTGATGACAAGACGCTTTATGAGAGGCTCTCTCTCTCTCTCTCTCTCTCTCTCTCTCTCAGGATTTGATTCTAATATCACACAGTAGCAGCCTTTGTCAAATCCCTCTTTTCCTGAAGAACACAATCCAGCCTGATCAGTGCTGAATGTGTGCAGTGAAACCCAATGATCCAAGTATTTTAGCATCTAAAAACAACTGTGTCTCTCAGTAAACAGCACTAAATGAAAAGAGGACATTCTCGGAGCAGCAGAGGCAGTTCAGCAACAGTTTGGACTCAGTACCTTTGGTAAACTTTGTTGCGGACTCCTTTCTGAAAGGCTAACAAGTAGTTCCTCCCATCTGCAGAGAAGACTTCCACTGCCATGGGCTGAGAGGAGCAGACATGCAGAACATTTATGTGAATTTAACACTAGGAATCATTCAAATCAAACCCCAAACATTAGAAACTAGTCAATATAAATGTCTTGTGTGTAATAAGAGGATACTGACCTGCAGCAGGTAGCGTCTCTTGTGCACCTCCTTGATGTCTTCATAGGCGAAGATGCTGCAGGTTCTCTTCAGCTGGCTCTGTCCTTGTCTCGCTCCTCTCGGGATGATGGCCTCGTGCAAACTGGACACAGACGACAGACAGCGATGCATTCATGAACTGTCAACCACCGGCGTGACGTAATGCAATCATCAGGGTCATTATAAATCAATGTGGCAAGTATTTCATTCATGTATTCAATGAATGAAACACAGGAAGCGAATAGTCATTTCCTACAAACTAACCATAAGAAGTCTTGTATTTTTATTTGCTAAATGGCAATTCATTTAGAGCTGTAACGATTAGGCGATTTATCGATTAGTTGGTCCTTTTTTTCCCCAAATGTGAGGATTTGTTACATTTCTTTGTCATTTCTGACAGTAAATGAAGAGTCTTTGGGTTTCGGACAGCTGGTCGGACAAAAGCAGCAGCTTGAAGACGTCACTTTGGGCTCTGGGAGCAATTTTGTGACATTTTATAGACTTAGAACAATTAATAATAAAGTAATCTGCAGATTAATAATGAAAACAATCGTTAATTGCAGCCCTGAAATAACAGATTATGAAAACTGTCATCATTTTTTTTCTCTCTCAATTGAACAATGAGCTAATTGCGTCCTCATGTCAGACACTGATGAGAGGGTGAAACAGTAAAACAGCTGGGAAAACACAGTGAAGTCAAAGAGGCATCTGTCGTGTTATTTCCACGTGGTGTCTCAAAGGGAAAGACACAGCGAGTTCCCTAAAACAGAATAAACGTGTCATTCCTCAGCTGAGTTTCCCAACGCATGCTCCGTCAGCAGCATTACATCATCCTGGCAGAATCTCCCACTGCAGCGTCCAGGAGAACGATGTCATCTTTTATTCAGGGCAGGAAAGTACAGTAACCGCGCCGCCGTGTGTTCAGGGTTCATTCTGCAGCCCTGGATGTACAGTGACAGGTACTGAAGCCGGGACCTACTTGGGGGGCAGCGTGTCGATGTCCCTGATCTCCCTGGACACGGTCATGGTGTAGCCATCGATGACGTAGAAGTGCTCTTTCCCAAAGAGCAGCAGCCCCTCGCTGGTGTCCAGCCCCTGCACCCTGGCACAGCGGTACATGTGCTGAATCTGGAACAGCCAACGTACGAAACAAGAGTGTTAATTACCCACAGTTGTATTCCTCTGGGACACTAACACTAAAGTTTGGAGAATAATAACAGTTGTATACAGGAGGGTGAATACACCTGGCGAAGAAGGAATACATGAGCGGGGAGATGTGCTTTCTGCTTTCTTGTTCATCATCATGTATCATTTATTTGAGAGTAACTTCTACAGAGTAATCTCAATATTAAAAATAAACATTTGGCAATTTCGCACTCTGCCATAAAAGTGACTGATATAAAACGAATACTGGTACGATGCAAATGACAGTAAACTCAATCTGAATCTAATTAATAACGCAAAATATAAGATTGCAGAATATGAGGCGATAACACTGTTCTAGTTCTGCACAGATAAACTAAATATTAATAATAATAAAGTAGTGTATATAAACCTGGAAACTGCTGGATTAGGAAACATTGAGCTTGTTATATACTTGTAACTGTCCGGTCCTCTGTGTATCTCTTTCTGACCTTCTCTCCCTCCTCCAGGAGGCGCAGCAGCGACGTGTTGTCGGTCCTCTGCTCCTCCTCGGGGCCTCCTGACTCTAACAGCTGCTCCTGAAGCTGCTCCTGGCTGTCCTCGTCTGCCCCGTCCGCCGTGGAGCGAGACCTCTTCAGAGGAGCCTTCACCAGGCCTGCAGAGCGGAGGAGAGCCACGCGTTAGAGGAGTGCTTTCACCGTTAAGACCTCGCTGGTGTTGTCTCCGTACCTTTGACTCTTGCGATGGTGTCCTCTCCGTGCTCCGGCTCATGCTGCGTGGTCTCTCCCTCCGTGTTGTGCTCCACAGAGTGCTGGTACATGCCGGGGTTTCCAGACAGCAAGCGCACGTAGTACTCCTTACTGTCGTAGCTGATGGCTCGCCGGTAACGGAGAGGCTTCTGAAAAAAAGACAAGTAGGTTGAGGTCGCTGCAGCGTAAATATGTGTATGGACTCCATAAGAGGAAAATGCCTTTGGCTTGAAAATGATGTTCAAGAATGATTTGTTTGTGTGTTTTTGAAAAATACCAAATAAATGCTGCCACTACTGCCACTGCACAGGAGAGCAGGCCTTATCTAGAAGCAGTGCAACATCAGAACATCAGAACCTGTCCATCAAAGCTACTTCATCATACTTAGTTGTGACTGTACGACATTATGTTGACTTACAATAGCGTGCAACCACTTACATGCTGTCAGTCAGTTAGTTTTATCACGAGGGTGTTCATTCTCATATGCTGACCTACACGTCACCTGCTAACCTTAACAACGTGCTGTTGTACAGCAGCAAGGAAGCATTTCTTTCTAGTGTATTTTAGGTTTAGATTTAATACTGGATGGAAAACAACTTTACATTAAACACAGCACATTTACACCTAAATCCTTTCAACCTGCCAGCACACACACAACACGGTGAGTTTTAAACAGGAGGGCCGTCAGCTCCACAGCATCCAAGTCCACCTTTTTACCACACAGCGCAGAAAACCTGCAACAGGATTTACATGTTGCTCCAACTGTCAACTCGCAACAGCAGCTTTCTGACTGAAGCAGGTTTGTCACTGTCATGCAGTCACACCGGGCATTGAACAAGAGCTCAATTATATCATCCTGTGGATATCAGGAGGGTACCTGGGCACGGTCAAGGACCCCGGCCGGGGCTGAGGGTACCGAAGGTACCAGGGGTACCAGGGGCACCAGAGGGGGGGAGGAGGGCTAGAGGGGGAAAGAGGGAGGATGAGGAGTGTGTTTAAATGTCAGTCCTGAAACCTGCTGACTTCTTTGTAAAGTCAACGCAGCAGAGATTTGCTACTACTACAAAGGCCACCTGGTACAAAGATTCTGAAATATTTTTATTTCCATATAAATAATCCTTTATATTAAGATCCATGTAATAAGCATTAGTGAATAGGTAATGAGGCCTTTATAAGTGCTTATTAACATTACGATGCGTTATTAAGACTATATCCACTCACCGGCCACTTTATTAGATACACCTGTTCAACTGCTCGTTAACACACATTTCTAATCAGCCAATCACACGGCACCAACGCATGTCGACGTGGTCAAGACGATCTGCTGAAGTTCACAGCGAGCATCAGGACGGGGAAGACTGGCTGTTGGTGCCAGACGGGCCGGTCTGATGCACAACCGGGTCAGAATGTGGCGTAAACAACATGAGAGCCTGGATCCACCCTGCCTTGCATCCACGGTTCAGGTTGCTGTTGGTGGTGTGATGGTCGAGGGCATCGCGTTATGTTAATCACTTTTGGCTGCTCGCTTTTGTTCTTCACCTTTAAGTTAAATCGCCAGCTGTCATGTGTGGTCTTTTAAGGGTGACACAAACTTAAATGTCTGTTCCTGTGAGATATCTTCTTGTATATTCCAAACCAAACAAATCATTGTGCAGTGGAGAGAGCCCCCCCCCCCGTCAGCAAACAGAGAGGAGGGATTATTTGTGGAGCAAACAAAGCTAAATGTGTCTCTGCGGTGCCAGTGCAAGAGAGCCGCCGGCTGCTGGTGTCACTTCCTCACATGATGCCGCCGATGAGCTCGTCCAAGAGCTCCATTTCAGGAGGGCTATTCTTACAAGTTCACTGTTTATTCAAACTATTACAGTGCATTTGTATTGTGGAATGTAATATTTGCAGTCAAGGTTAATATGTATTTTAAATACAGGTGTTTGTGTCAGTATTACTTCACATATCATCCTGTATATTTTAGCTTTAATAGACTAGTTCATATAAAAAAAAAATAAAAAAATGTCAACCTCTCTTCTGCGATTAGGCCGGTTACTAACATCTGTCATGATTGATGTAGTGTCACACAAATACTAAATATTGCTGTGCAAAACATAAAGCCATGTTGCTTTTCACTTCATGTTAGATAGAAGTGCCGCAGGGAGTCGTGGGAGCTTCTTAACCCAGATTTAAAGGTGAATACCTGTGCCGAGTTGGTGTTTGGCTCCATCTCAGGAATGTACGGGTAGTGGATGTAGAACATGTCATTGCGCACCATCTTCTTCCTCATCCGACAGGGCCCCTCCGTCATCTCCAGCACAAACTTGTCCAGGTGGGAGCCGATGGGCGGGCCCCAGAGGCCCCGTTCTCGCAGCAGCTCGTACTCGATGGACGCCCAGTCCTCGGTCACGTACTTGAGGGAGTTCTGCTGCCGCTGGGAGACGGAGGAACGGGTGAGGTGTGAGTGGTGATTCACTTGTTGCTATAAATTTTACATGCTGGCACAACTGCTGCACCAGCCTGTGAAAATGTCCCTGTACAACTGTCCTGCAGCAACATCCTGACTGCACTGTTGTGTAACAGTGTGTTTGTCCTGCAGCTGGTTTCTCAGTATAACTGTGCTGTAATAAATCACCTGCAATAAACCAGCATGAATTCTTTCTGCACTCTGTGTGTCTGGAAAATTAAATTAAGTTACATTCAGTCCATCGAGTAATGATGCAAAGCGCTGGTACCTCTTGATATTCTTTGTACTGCATGGCCACTAGGTCTCGAACAACAGCGATGTGTGTGAACATCCACTGGAAAGTCTCCTGTTGATCAGAAACACACGACTGTAACACAGCGAAGCAGGCCGACACAGTTGACGGATGTTGTACGTCCGCTGCAGACGTGCAGTGAGAGCAGGCTGCTCCTGTGTGTACCTGTGCAGACAGGCTGTTCTTGTTCAGGCTGTTCTCCTTCTTGTTGCGCCGGACGCCCGTCAGCTTGGAGAGGCCGAAGCCGCTGCTGACTCGGGACAGTTTGGACTGCGTCGCCGGTGCCACTGCCTCCCCGCGACTGATGCACTTCTTCTCATGGACTGAACAGACAAGAAACAACCGGTCACATAAGTGCATCTATTAGACCTTTGAACAGTCAGATGTAAGATGCTGACAAAATAAATACCGTACGTATCAAACAGTGAACAGCACACCAAAACAGGCCTTTATCTGAAACAGGCTTGTATTAGGAGCAGGCCTTTATTTCTAACCCCATCTGTTTGATAAGTATAATTTTCTTACGGAGCCTCGTTTTGATTGGCTCCCGTTTGTTAAGCGACTGCATCTGAAACGCAGCTTCTGCCATCTTGTGGTGCCTGTGCGCAATTACACCATACAGTTTCGACATTAACACAATATAAAAGTGCTTGTTTTTGCTGCTGACAGGCTCAGAAGAGTCTGACAACATTATGGAAAGGCTTGAAGACAGACCTTTTTGTTAAAGCGTGAGATCCTTTTTGTTTAAGCTTTAAGTGGACAGACTTTGACAGCTGCAGTTGCCCACAAGAATTACGTTGCAGGTTTAGGCAACTTAGCTGGACCAATTCCAAACATTGTTCTACCTATTAGTCATTTAAACCTCAAAATATGTGTAGGGCCCAGATTTAAAAATGTATATATAACCCTTTTACGTTGCATGTGTGATTAAAAACTGCCAAAAAGCACATGTAATTCTGAACACAGTACAGTGGAGGTGAATGAAACATGTTTTGGTGCTCAAAGCATTAAAAGAACTCAGCAGAAACAGTTTTTCTTACTCTGGATAATCCACAGAACAAACTGACCAAAGAAATAGTCCCTAGAAAACATTAAACTCTTCTTAGTTCCTTTTATTGCTTTGACTTTATTGCTAATTTAGAGAAAACTTCTAACAATATGTGGTCACCTGCCAAAGTGTCTGGTTCAGCAGACTGAGTCAAAAAAAGCCGGCTGGTAATAATTCACTAATTCACTCTGCTTACATCAGCAAAAGTACAACACTGATGAAGTGAGCAAGAGAGAGAGAGAGAGAGAGAGAGAGAGAGAGAGAGAGAGAGAGAGAGAGAGAGAGAGAGAGAGAGAGAGAGAGAG
>JAVQJD010059448.1:0-22367 GCA_036023655.1 Nannoperca australis
AGAGATGCTGAAAGGGGAGAGGAAGATGTTTGCGGTCTTGTCGTCATCACTCAGCTTTTTGAACAGAGCCAGGGAGAAGGTGCTGTTGGCCTTGGACAGAGGGGTTGGTGATGCCATGGAGTCTGATACAAATGATAGCAGAGCATTATTCATCACTTCATAAACTGTAGCATATCCTCGTATCTGATAATTCAATTCAATTCAGTTTTGTTCATATAGCACCATATCATAACAAAGTTTCCACTTTTTCGTAAAGAGCAGGTCGAAACCAACTCTTATATTTACAAAGACCCAACAGTCCCACAGTCAGCAGCTCTAGGAGACAGTGGCAAGAAAAACTCCCTTTTAACAGGTAGAAACCTCGAGCAGAACCAGGCTGTAGGTGGGTGCTCATCTGCCGCGACCGGTTGGGGTGAAAGGGGGGGCAGGAGAGAGAGTACAGTAATAGCTGCACTCTCTCCTGTTTGCACACGACATGTTTCCCTTATTATGTGACACATAAATAGCTTTTAAAAAAGTTACAATATGCACCTTTTATGAAGATCCTCAAGGACCACATGAGTGTTTCAGAGAAGCTACTAAATTCATATTATTGTTTTGATGAAGTCTTTGGCCTCTTTTTCATTTGCCAACTATTCAGCATTTTTTAAATGTAAGCAGCGTGTGCAGATTCTGTTTAACAATATAGCCGTGTCCTCCAACAGCGAAATCCCTCCACCAATGTGTGTTGACAAATCCACATTTTTCCTTTTCCATCATTTTCACTGCACTGATCAGTCTAAATCTTCTTACACTTAAAGTTAAATGTCACCAAACTCAGTACAATCATGCACGTATTGCTCATTACTACTCAATCACTGTCGCCTTTGGAAACTAGGGGAAAAGGGCATGAATCCAGAACAAAGTCTAGCTGACACCTGCCGTCTTATGCTACCACTCTTAGCATCAAAACCAAGTGACAGTAATGCAATCCTGTACTTACTGACAGAGTCTTCTTCAAGTCAACAAGTGATCCAGGAAGATTTGGTAAAAGGGAGACTTGGGCCATCTCTGGGTTGTTTTACACTATGACACACCCAAGCTTGAACAGGTCTTTGCAGCAGCTTGAGGATTTATCATAGACACACCCAAGCCATATTATGGTTTGTGCCAATGGGTGTGCTTTGTAAGAGTCTGCTAACCGCTGCTAACCGCATTACAATGAACAGAATAAAGTGATACAGGAAAAGTATGGATGAGTGCTGAAATAAAAACAAAGTGCAGTCTACAATTGATTAAGTAATAATCTTCAGAAACTCAAGAAATATATCAATTGATTCAAACCACATTTGGAGTTTGATATAGTTTATACAACACCTTTTAAACACAATCTTTTTTTATGATCCTTGCCATCATTGACAAAGATCTGTCATATATCTTTTTTAAGGTGCAACAGTTTCTTCAGGAGACATGTTTCAGTTTATTACTTTGTCATGTAATGCTTGGTCACCATTGCCTTGTGGCTCCGGTGACGGATTCAAAAATATAGTTTAGGCTTGCACCAGCTGTTTGTATAGTATGTGCATACAGAAGATCTGTGTTTGCATTTTGTCACCATCAACAGCTTGAGTATAAGGCATGAAATACCTCTATTGTACACGTTTTCTATTTTTACAATAGGTTTGGCTACAGAAGGATGAGAGAGTGCAAGATTTCATAGCAATTAGCCATCACACTGATTTCATTTGGTTCAGATCCTCCTCTGTGTTTAAAGGCACAGTGAAATCATACTGTGCATTTGGTTAGAAGGATCTACATACCCTAATATTCTATGGTGCATGGTTTAGGTTGAGCTTCCCAGCTTCCTCTACTACCAATATTGTTGCCATTAGATAATAACAGATTCAAATTTTAGTAATTTATATGCTTTAAACCTTTTGTGATGTTTTTATGATTTAGTAAGTTCAAAAATGTGTTTGGTTTTATTTATTTGATTATTATCTCCAAATTGTGAACACTTGGAATTTGTTGCATTTGTTGCAACTGGACTTCTCAAAGTTTGGCAAGCTCTTCGATAATTTGTGCCAAATACCTTTGCAAGTGTATCCATTGTCATGCAAGAAATCCAGGGATCATCAATGATTGGCTACTACAAATAACAGCTATATACTCGCGTAATATCTCTGCATGTTAAATAACGTTAATAACATCCACTAGGCTATAAACAACGAAGATTAGAAAGAACCGTGCACTGTCAAGCGCTGACTCAGGACCACCAGCACAGCACAGCACGACAGCCTACAGCGCCCTCACCTGGCTGCCTTGAAGCACTGCAGCTGTCGTGGTCTGAATTCAAGTGAGCTAACATGAACCGGACAGGGGAGGAGATAGTGCAGTGGATAAACAGCAACTGGACAAACAGTCATTGGGATTTATGTGTAGCGTTATAAGAAAACTACTTTTTGAAGGGGAAGGATACTGGCCTTCAACGGTAAGCAAAAGTCCATGTCATCATGCGTCATCATAGCAGTGTCCACATAAACTACCCGTCCTAGCCTACTAGCTAACGTGATGGTAATGGGATAGCCTTGTATCTCAGGGTCTTTCAGGGGGAATAGAGGACACGCCAAACGTCGTTCAGAAATATGTCGGTTAAGCGTTGCCTTGTTTATTAATGGCAAAATACTTGAAATAAAATAAAATAATACATTTAACGACCTATTGCGAATTACTGCCAAATTCGGCATGACTCTAATATTATAAGCAGCTGTTTTGCAGTGACATTTTAGTTAGCCTGCTTTGTTTGGACTGAAAGTATAGTTCCGTTAAGCAACTGTAACGTCAGCTGATCTAGCTAGCGTTAGTTGCAGCTGTTGTAGTGACTCAAATTATGATTTTGAAAAACTGCTTTGCCTGGTGGTTACAGCAGATAGAGTATTTGCCATACTACCTGTTTACTTTAAAGCCTCAGCCATTGTAACTTAACTAGTTGTGCAGGGCACACAGGGTTACACCACCTACACTGCCACGTTTTGTCAGCGGAGTTCGTACTGTTCAGCAATCCATCGCAGTTAGCTTGCATGCTAACTTCACCTGTCAAACGCTAGCTACATCGTTAGCCACTTAACTTTAACAAACACGAAGTAGGATATTAGGCACCCAGTGATTCGTCATGCTGGCTGTTAGTCCTAGGTCTTTCCAAAATAGCTGTACGAGTTAGTGAGTGACATGCGCGAGCATGAGCAACAAACTAAACCGGTCTTATCTCCTAATTATACAGTTTCATCCTCTCTGTAGTTCCGTGTTGTTTTCTTTATTTTTTTGTGTGTGATTTGGCAACATGGACATTTGTATCTTTCTATCAACCTAATGAAACGTGCGTTACTAGCTTGTTATTAGGGTTTTCCAGTGATACAGAGGCACAGGGCGGTTCTAAGCTGCACTGATGCTGAAACAACGTGAACACGTTTGGCAGGTGGCTGTCAGTCTCTCAGCCTGAGCAGAAATCCATTTCAGGCCCCGCTCTTCCCTGAAAACCAACACTTGCAGGTTTCTCCTCCATAATTTCAAATCACAAGCACCGTGGCTCATTCCTTTACGCTGCATTCACAGGGACAGGAACAGCTGATCAAGATGATCTGGCACACTTCATATCTACAGATCTATGCAGGCTTTTCTCATCATGGATTTTACACAAAATGCTCAAATCCATCAATTATGAATGACACGATGTGGCTCATGTCAATAATTCATCTGGCCTCAGTCTGGTACCCTTTTGCAGTCTGTATTCAGTGAAGCTTATAGTCAGTTATGATCATAAGTACAATGTACATACCAAATGATTCTTGTCTCTTGTCCTCAGATTTTTCCTCACCCCCTCAGTGTGAGCGTTACAGCTTCTCTTCATCGTCACACCGCACCACAGAAACGAGGGAAGCTCGGTGTCGGTGCGACGAACCTCGTTGACTTCTGCCGTGGAGGGCGGGAGGATACAGCTCAGGAAGATGGCATCACCCTTTGTGCCTGTCCCCGTGCCCATGGACAGAGCCTGGTCCGGGGGCAGCGGCCAGCTCAGACGGACACAGCGAGCTTCATCACTAGGCAGCGTCTCCAGCAGCTCGTCCTCTTCCTCCATCAACAGGGCGGCCAAGGAGGCCCACGGAAGAGGATGCGGAGGATCGGGTTCTCCGCGTCAATCTCGCTGCATGGACCGAGGCAGCAGGAGCAGGACACCACCGCCCCCCCAGAGCACCAGTGGGACACGAATAAGGGTGAACGGGACCCTGGAGCACTCCGTAGAGTACTCCAGCTGCCCCCGCTCCGTATCGGATCCTGCCGGAAGCCAGCAAGATGACGAGAGGCCTATTACCCCCACTCTGCTGGGGTATGAGGTCATGGAGGAGAGGGCCAAGTTTACGGTAAGAAACCAGCTGCTCATGAGACACTGTGACAGGCTTTTGGAACTTGTCCAGTGTCAGTGACACAACTCTCCAGCGTCCGTGTGTTTTATGTGATTCTTGGGTGTGAGCATTGTTTCCTCTACAGTCTCTCAGTCCACCTTTCCAGTCGCAAACAGGGCTTTAAAAAGATTTGTCACGGCACTTTGTATGAGACACAATGACATGGGGGAGACAGAGCTCCTACGAGTCATAAAGGTTTTTGCACATACACACACTAACTGTTTAAGATTCTGTGTCTGTTGTCTTATATCTGTCGCAGGTATTTAAGGTCCTGGTGAGGAAGACTCCAGATGAGAGCTGGGTTGTTTTTAGAAGGTACACAGACTTCTCCAGACTCAACGACAAGGTGTGTTTGGGCATGTTGTGTGTACAAATGTTTGTGTATGCATGTTTGTTTGGGAAGCAAGGGCAGTCCCACATCTCAGGCCGGTCCGAAGCCTTATTTTTGTGTCACTTTTTCAGCGTGTTGCTTTCAGCATGCTTCCTTTTTGTTTTTGAGTGCACTGTGGAAGCGATTAGAGCTACACAAAGAAGTCCTCTGTTCCCAAATAGCCAGCGGGCCCGTGCCAGCCAGGGAAGCAGGTCTCTCGTGGTTTTGGGAAGGACAATCTAGTCACAGATTACAGAAGGGAAAAATATTAAGCCATGTGATGATAATGTATGAGGACAAATAACCTACAACAACAAAAGATGATGGTTAGAAAGCAACAAGCGATCTCTGTACTGTAGGCCTGCGACATATTGATTAAACCTATTGCTGCAATGCACAATTTACTGATTCAGACACAGTAAGCCCAAGCAAGAAGAATGGAGCCACAGGAGGTGGGAACACCCTACATTCAACACGCAGAGGGAGGACAGAGGAGGGGTGTGGACATCCTTTCCTCCATTGCTGTGGTTATTTCCGCAGCGGCAGCTATAATCTTCACGCTGTACATAGCGTGCTGCTTGCAAGCAATAAAGAAATCTAAGGACCTCGAGGTAAAAACGGATATTCCGCTTGGGTATTTCATTACCGTCGTCTCACGACACACGAGACGGCAGCAGGTGTTCTGATTGTGCCTGATTGTCTTTGTACTGTTACATGTAAAGGCCTCACTGGTCACACATTTAACAGGTTGGAAATGCAGAATCAGGTGCTTTTGGAATCACTGTGGCACACAGGCACAAACATTTGGATGGTGTATGTGTGATTATAACACAAGTATTGCAAAAAGCCCTGAAGCTAGTTCTAGCAGTATTTAAAGAGGACTTGCCTGCTGTGTGTGCCCCTTGCAGACGAGCCACATATGCACATGTAACTGAGACAAACAGCAGCATAGGGTGGTCAACACAGGACTGCCTCCACACTCATTTGTGTACTATTGTGGAACATTTTTCAAGTCCTTATTTAAGCACGTGACTCAGGCTACCAAGTGTCAAAACAAGTAGGTGTGCACACACACACACACACACACACACACACACACACACACACACACACACACACACCAACCCACCTCCTGCTGAGCAAACTGACGTGGGCCTGTTGCCAATACACTATCTCCCAGAGATGACTACATGCGGACGTAAATAGCTTTGTCTTAATCTGCACGTGTCTTTTTGAGGTTTTAGTAAATTACTAAGCACCTCTTGAATATTTACATCAGGAGAGGTAGGCATGATTAACTTTGAAGGCAGTCAACACACAGCACACAGGCAAACAGCAGGTCAGTAAGTTCACACAACAGAGGCATTTGGCAGTATTTTGTGATTCCTCTTGAAATGCACACACGTGTTTTAAACTAAAAGGGACTACCTATAGTACGAATGAAGTGGATTGTCCTAGTTGTTGATTAAGAGCAGCAAATATGTATTGTTTTCAGATTTTTTAAAATCTTTCATATATTGATATTGGTATTAATTCTGTAAGCATGGTCTAAAATTCACTCCAGGCACCATTTTCCTGTACGTGTATATATTTGTGAATAGAGTTGAATGTAGGCTAAATGAGACAGGATGGCATTTACCTATTTATTTAAAAGCCATATATAAACTATAAAACAGACAGCCACAATATTAATAGCACGGGTCTAAATGACTCTGGCTGTAAGATATGTATAGTGATTAGTTTTATTAAGAACTTTTTTTTCACACTAATAAACATATTTGGACAAATGTTCTTTTACTCAACCAGTTAGTGTCCCTTTACTTTATTTCTAATTTTAAACTGCCAATATGTTTTTAGAAGAGTACTCCTATATTTTCACATGTGATGTTTGATTTGTATTGCAATATTCTGCTTAAATTTAATTAAATGGTATTGAAGTATAAATTATCAGGTTTTCTATGCAGAAAAAATAAAAGAATGTAGTGAAATTTTGACCTTTTGAAATTCTAATTTGTCTGAAATGTGGAAATGTGTTTATTTGTGACGCCCTTACTAGTAAAGGCTACAGACTGGAGGACAGCAGGCTTGTGCCTTGATTTGCTTCAGTACTTGTTTGATCAGAGAATGTAATGCAGAAGCAGAGTGAGTGCCTCAGGGAGCAGTGGCATGTGCTACTCTCTGTCTCTGCACTGTCCATGCATGTCAACAACCTCACTCTATAGTATTTTACTGTAACTGTATGTAGGAGTGATGATGTGATACTCATCCCTTCCTCTGTGTGTGTGTGTGTGTGTGTGTGTGTGTGTGTGTGTGTTCCAGCTGAAGGAGATGTTCCCGGGCTTCCGCCTCTCGCTGCCTCCTAAGCGGTGGTTCAAAGACAACTATGACAGCGACTTCCTGGAAGACAGACAGTTGGGACTGCAGGCCTTTTTGCAGAATCTGGTTGCACACAAGGACGTTGCCAACTGGTATGTAACATGATTATGCACTGGTTGGTATGTTTAGTTTTGGAATTACCACTTTACAAAGCACATCCTTTGCCCAAAAAGGGCAAAATAACTATTTCAAATTGTTAACTTCATTTTTTTGGCCATGTCAGTGGAACAGATAACTATTACCAGTTAGATAACAGATACCAGTCTCAGGCTGTTAAGTATTCTTTCGATTGTGTTACAGAGCACACTGCTCTGCAAAAACAGCAAACATTCATGTTACCATTTGTTCTCCTCGACAGCTTGGCAGTGAGAGAGTTTCTGTGCCTGGATGACCCACCCGGGCCTTTTGATAGTCTGGAGGAGAGCAGAGTAAGTGTGCATGTTGGTGTGGAAGTATGTGTGCTTATGTACTGTACGTACGTGTGTGTGTGTGTGTGTGTGTGTGATTGTGCTATTATCCACATCACTTCATTTTTGTAGTGCTGGGTATTTAGCATTAGTGGGTTTGAGAACCAACCAAATTTTGTTCACAGCAAGATGTATAGGGAACTTTGTTTCTAAGTATCTAAAGTACACACAGGCTTTTTCTTTAGCAATGTCGCTGCATCAGGGCCACAGCGTTTTGATATTCAGACTTGGATTAGATTTGGATTTATTGTTCCCGAGGGGATTTGTTTTCACAGCCAGCACAACACAGAAACATACAGATATATTAGTATTAGTTCATATTACATGGTCATTTTTCTACATGCTAATTCTAAACAGCAAGCTGCATCTTAACTTACAGAGGCAATGGAGAAAATAGCAGATTGGATAACTTATTCATGCTTAACATTGAATTTTCTTTTTTTATTTTTTATCAGAGGAAGCAATTCCCCTCCTTCTGAAATGATTATAAAAGCACAGAGGGTACAGGAAGTTCAGTATGTTCTATGTTTAGGTGTGATTATTGATAGCAGTCTAACCTTCAAAAACTAATTACAAACATTTCAAAAACAATAAAGCATAACCTTGCTCATTCTAGATTTATAAGACATCGAATGAGTACAAATGCAACAAAACTGTATATGCATACAATGATATTGTCACATTTTCTGTATTTTCTGTACATTGACTGTATAAGCAAGCTTTGACAATCATGGATAAAAAACCAGACTCTTATCATTATTGAAATATAATTTAAAAACTATAATCCGTTGACATTTAAAATCTGTTTATAGCCAATGTCGGTTTGTAATAGAAGATCATCCACAACCTCTCAGACAGTTTGTAACAGCAGGTGGAGCTTGCTCAATGTTAACAAGAGCTTCCTCTAGAGGGGTCTGTTACAGTTTCTGTCTACAACATTAGGGCAAAACTGCTTCGTGGAATTCCTTCCCACTGAGCCTCAGAGAGTGCACTGCTGTTAAACATTTAAAATCTTGCTTGAAAAGGAAAATCAGGTTTGTAGTCACTGAACTAAGACACACTGACTGTGGTCAGCATTGGTACTGAGTGTTTGGTCGGTAATTTCATGTACTGATAAGTTGTCGGTTGTTGATGTTGTGCTCCTTCGTGAGAATTTTGAATTGTTCTTCTCTTGTTTGTGGTTGTATTTTTTCTTTTTTTAATATATCGTAGTTTTTTGTATGGTTGTTTATTGGATCAGTGTTTCATACAAAGTGTAAAGTTTGATCTATTATATGATGTTTTAGCTCTGTAACCTGCGTGTCTTTAGTGGCCTCCACCCAGGCACTACACTACTAACATTCAAAGTGATACCCAGTCCTACATTTTACAGGGATATGAAGAAACATGATGGCATTTGGTGTAACTCCCTGTCATTCCAGCAGGCAATAAACATGCCACAAGCTTCACTTGCCCCCTTGTCAAACCAGGACAGGTCAGACTTCTAAACTGTTTAATTATAGATTTAACACGACAAGAGATTAATGCACAGCCTGCCCACAGGTTTAATTGAAGGTTCCTGCATTCAGAATTGTTACCATATCTGCTCCTGTGTTGCCTGTCATGGTTTTCCCTCCACCCTTTTGTTTCCACTGTCAACAAATATTTTCTGTTGTCGTCCTCTCTCCAGGCGTTCTGTGAGACTCTGGAGGAGAGCAACTATCGCCTCCAGAAGGAGCTGCTAGAGAAGCAGAAGGAGATTGCGTTCCTGAAGAGGAGGCTGGAGGAGAGGGAGCAGGCCATCCTGCTACTGGAGAAGCACATCAAGTCAGTAGACATACACACATAAATACAAGGCATGAGAATAAGGGTTAAACACACATGCCAGTCACATCTGGTTCACACCATGTCCTGCTTCTTGGGTGGAACAAATGACCATAGTAATTGAGCTCCACACACAAGTTAACAGTGCTAAAATAGCATTAAATGCAGTCAATAAGAACCATATGGTTGTGTTTGTGTGTGTGTGTGTGTGTGTGCGTGTGCAAGTGGTGAGTGTGTGAGCCCAGAGTCTCCGTGCGGTCTGTCAGCTCAGGGTAGTGAAAGCAGCGCAGAGGCAGATGTGGAGTCGTCCGCCGCGGAGGCTGATCAGGACATACCTGACGACACTGGGTAAAGAGACGCACACAAACACCCACATGGTAGTGGATCAGATGTAGTACGTGCACCAACAAACACCTCAAATGCAGAGATCAAACACAACTCACACGGCCACATGTTTAATCAAATAAGTATTTACCGTACTTTCCGGACTATTGAGCGCACCTGTATATAAGCTGCACCCTCTGAATTGATGCGCAAAATGAGTGATCTGAAGAATTTAGTGTGAGTGCGTTTGATTTACGGTGATTCGAACAGTTTCGTTGGTCCACTTTGACCTGTTTGGTAATTTAATTGGTCTGGTGTGACGAGCCTAAATGTATTGGCGGCATGACGGCGTGTGAAAAAAGTAGCGGCTTATAGTCCGGAAATTAAAGTAATGTTCTTAAGTAAATCTTACTACACCTGTCCCACTATTACTATAACAGGCTGTACTTTCACAAAGCAAATCATACCCAAAAAATATTTTGTAGAAAGTGGCTCAGGGGACAAGGACATGGTTAAGTGGTAGAATGTGGAACGCTGCACATGAATCATCCTAATGAGCGTTCCTGCTCCTGTCAGGTTTACGGGCTGTCTAAATAGAGGCGTTTTTCAACCCTTTTTTTGTTCGTTTTTTTGTCATCCGTCCCACACGCATCAAATGGAACACACTTTTATTTGGATCATCGCAGCTGTCTTTAAAGGCAGCGTAATGGCTTGTGCTCCACTAACCGCGACCTGTAGTGTCCTCTCAGTAACCATGATACAGTGCCAGGTCTCAATGGTGGTAAATTCAGCACCATCCACTTTCCCACTGCATAAATATCACTGGTGCATTAACATAGTCATCCCGTGCTCAGCACTCTCCCCAGTCCCTCAGCAACACAAATTTCTGGTGAGTGTTTTGCACTTGTTTTTCTTGGTAGCAAGCTGCTGCTAATGAAACTCCACAATCCCCTTTAGATGTTTCCCAATTAAGCCTTTGACTGGAGTAAAGGGATTAATGTGGAACAGATGGAGGATGTGTTGAGTTTGCAAGTGTGAGCAGAATGAAACACCTGGAGGCTTCTTACTAAAATATGATCACGTGTACAAATGTAAAGCAAGGGGAAGTGAAGGCCTGGACCTCTCTTCAGTTGAGGTAAATAAGACCATGTTCATGTCTGATTGGATATCTACCGCAGTGAACTTGATTGAGAGGTCCTGACTGTGTGGGCTTTTCCTGCTCTACTACCTAATCAGATGACATAGCAGGAAGTATTGATTTCAAACAGGCTCAAGACTAATGCACTTAATCCCTGTGCTCTGTGGGGAAGGTATTCTAATGCTTAAAGGAAAAAAGCAATACCGCAGTGGTCAAATGAAACCATGTGACTGCTATAATTGCTAACCACCAGGTTAAATTCAGTAACTCTGATCCTGCTCTGAGTCATGGTGCTGCTGGTGTAATCTAGTGTCTCCCAACTGTGTAATGTTTTTTTAACAAAACGGCCGCTCAAAGGCTCCTTTTACTACTTACACTGCAGAAGTTTATAGATCCAATGTCACATAGATAATAATACGCCACTCTTAACAACAAAACGTCACTAAAACCACCAACTATCAGCCTCCTGTTCTGCACTGCATCATTATCAGTCCTGAACAACCTTCTCTTCTCAGTAAATATTCACAATAACTACAGACAGGACAGACACATTCCTACAAGTTACTGTATATTTTATTGACTATATGTCTTTTTTGTGTTTTTCCCATATTCAGTAACATAGCATCGCTATCTCCACATGATGCCCAGACATCAGTGTTCATATCCATCAAGTGATCCTGTTTGCTGGATATTGGGTGGGATTATGTTACAAAAAATACATAACCCAAAGTAACCTTTCATGAATTCCAGGCCCAACTGAGAGCCATCCTTTTGGACTTGAGCACGTCTGGATAAATAAACCATTATTCATCACCTGTTAGTTTGCGTTTTAAAATGTTTTCCCTTAACTTCTTGTTTTTTTTTTCTTTGTTTTGTTTTTTGCCCTTTTATTTCACAGCAGTGCTGCCCCGATCTGAAAAAAGGGCCCCATGACATGTGAGGTACTTCACATACCAGCTCAGCAGGCTAGCCCTGCAGCAAAACGTCTTCTCAGTAACATGCATCACACTGTCCCTGCTGAACTCTAACGGAGGTGTCCTGTTTTGTGGTATCATGGTGTTAAAGAATTGGTTCGTATTATTTTCAAGTCTGACTTAATACAGTACTGACATATGACGGGAGTATTAAGATTTACTTGAAAAAAATCCAATACCATCTTCTCAGTGCTTGCAGCAAGTCAGGATGTTTATCAAGGCTGGGGTCAGCTCACTTTCAGCGCATCTAACTCAGAAACATCTCTTCTCCTGCACAAACTCTCTTCACGTCCCCCTTAAACTACGGAGACCTGACAGACACAAGTCTTAAAAGACAGGTGTTTAAACTCCAGAGGCTTGAGCGATCTTGTTATTTAGAAGAACAGGCCTGCATGCACCCCCCAAAAACAATTCTGATTGCAACACAAACACTTGGCCAAATTATAGACACTCAAGTGAAGGATTGAGTATTGTTTTCACTCTTTGAATTGACTGACCTGAAAATGACCTGTCCCCAGCCGTGATGTGTTTATATTGCACTGCGATGTTCTGTGCTCTGTGAGTCTTTTGGCTGTGCTCCCCTGTTGCCCTGCATCATATGTGACTAACACATTAGTGCGTCTCTGTCACGTGGTGGTGTGTGTGCTCACTATGTGGGAATTGGAGGTTGTTGCATTTCAGGTCTTCCTCCTTCCTCTCCCCATCTGGTGTGTTGACACATACAGGGAAAATGCCATTATTAAATCAGCCTGTGTAAACCAGATTTGGGTAGATTTGCGGTAGATATCATCTGTTTGAAAGAATAAAAAGGTAGTCATTTATTCAACAAACTAATTGGCATTAGATTTTTCTGATGACATTTCTTGTCTTCTAGTAATAAAGATGTAGATTTGGATCTCAGCTAGTCACAAATTGCATGGATTCCTGGTACTGTATACAAGACACTGTGTGTGCATATAGACCAGTAGTAAAAGCTCCTGATACCTTTCTCCATCATGTGCCATGCATTGCGAGATGGTAGAGAGTCTGGGGCAGAGCCTGTGTTTCTGCTGTGTTTTCAGTGGGCCTGTCACTGTAACTCGCTGGTGTTGTGGCATTAACAACCTGTCGTGCAGTATCTCTCTCCTCCCACATGGAGGCTAACATCTTGGGCTGTATTAGCATCTCTCCTCCACTGTACATTTCTACTTGGATCCTCCCAGTTTGTCTGGCTTTGTGTTGTCTAAGGTTCTCACGCTGCATTCAATTTGAGTCAAATGAGTCCAATGCTTAATGTGTCATTTCCTCTGCTGTCACCTCCCTCCTTCTAGTGGCAAGTGTGAGGTCCAGCCGGTGCGATCCTCAGCCTGTTGGTGTGGGCCGCCGCTCAGCACCTCTCCCCCGGTCATCCAGGTCACTCAGCTTTACCACCACAAGCTGGAACACTAACATCAAACACTGGGTGTCCTCTTCTCCTGCTGGTCTAGTAGGAGTCTTCCAAACGTTTGAGAGCTATAAACCACACCCTTTGTTTGTTTTTTCTACCACTCCCTCTTCCCATCACAACTCCCCATTTCACCTTCCAGATTGTAGCTGCTCTTTCACCTCCCAGTCTTGGAGTTGGATGTGACACAGCCTTTATCTCAAGATCTGCGTATAGGGTTTAAAGGGAACTGTTTTATACTAAAACAGCCTGATTTACTTATGTCTCCTCCTTTACTATGGGTCATTGGATATTTTATCTGGCACCTCCAGAAGACTCCTTTCTGAGGACCGTGTGCTACTTACTATAAGAACAATTACTAGTTCTGGAATTTCATGGCTATACTTCTGAAATGACTTGACTGTTAATCTTAAACTGTGGGGATTTTGGAGTCCTCTTTGTTCACTTTTGAACCTCCTACCCGGCCGCTAGATTGGATCACTTCCATCCTGCAGTCACACAGCTAAAGTTTGGCTTGTTGACCAAAAAAACAAGGCTGCTCAAAGACACCGCTGGGTGGTTTGATGACTTTCACAATTTTGACAATCTGCAGAAAACCTGAACAAAACGCCCCCTTGTGGCTTTAGAAAAGTGTTTATAATGAAATGTGTTCAGATAAGCATTGGAAACCAGGTGGGTATCACAAAGGATTTATAACTTTCTGTTAGCAGGTACATCTATGTCAGTCCTTTGTACTGCCAATGACTTTCAGTGAAGCTATAGACAGACCTTACTTGAGAAACATTGTGTTTTTACTTTTCTTAGCATCCATAAGCTTACATTCCCTTATGATTCTAGTGCCATACGTCATTCGTGGTACAGAAAGTGCTATGAATGACAGTAAAATGTACCAAGAGACAAAGAGCCAAGGAACTGAAGCTAATTGTTGCTTTTTGAGGAAAATAATGTGTATACTAATCATGTCATTTCCCGGCCACATTCCAACATCCCTGGATTCCCACACACGCATCACTTTGCTTCTAGGCGTTGATTAGTTTAAGTTAAGTCTATAAATAGTTACAACACCTGACCTCGGGCGCCTTTCCTGTTAATAGAGTTTAGACTGGGCCGGGACTTGTATCAGTTGCCTCAAGGTCTATTAAGATATTGTGATGCAAATATAATAAAAGGATCAGTTCACCCATTTAACACAAATAAATATTTTTCTACTTCTACTTGGTGTGTAGCTGTGCAGAGTTTTTGTTTTATCTATTTACATGTATGATTTTGGCCTCTGTCTTGCTACTTTTAAGGTGAATGGAATTGTGTTTGTGGTGCTCAAAGAACTTTAAAATGACACGAGAAAAACTCAACAGCAACTTGTCTTTCTGTGAACAATGTTTACGGGGGATAATCCACAAACCTCACTTTTTGTCTCTTTTCACTGGAACCAGTGTTGACTGCTGTTGACAGCAACATCTGGGGGTACCATCCTGAGTGCCCGTTGGACCGCCATTGTTTTTGGGTGGAAGGAGAATAATCCAAAACAGTCTGCAGAGTAGGTTGGGTCTTTTGTAATTTGGGTGAACTAACCCTTTAAGGAACTTGAAAACCATTGATCTTTTATCTATTTTAAGTTGAACCTCAGCTTAAAGAATTCAGAAAGAAGTGGTACTAATTTACCTGAAAGAAATCCAGAAGTTATGACCTGAGAGATTAGCCACAGCTCTGAAAGCAGGGGGAAACGAGAGCTTTTAGAGTGGGGCCTGTTGCTTCATTGTTAACAACACAGCCGTGGTTTTAATGATATCAAGGCCATTGAAAATAAGATGCAGAACCATCGTCCTTGTGATTTAGAAAGAACCGGGGGCGACTGATTAACACTATTCTGTATCAGCTGCGACTGTTATCAGGCCTACACGTCATCCCTAAAAGCCATATTTTTAGACACAAATTAACACTTGAGAGACAGAGGTTTCACATGTGCTGACCAGCTGTGTGTTTCACTCTTTGATGGTGAGTTCATGAAGTGTAAAATGACCACAGCTAATTGTCTCGAACTGGGCCCGGAAAAGGTTATGTGATGCACTTTATGGATGAATGGCAACACGTAATGTTTGCTAGGATACGGTTTTTACATTGTGTGAGACAGAAACGTGCCTTTTCAATTGCTGAAATCTGTCTTGATTTCCAACTGGATCTAATGGGTTAATATGTGATTCCTGTATATGGAGTTTTGTTAATGTTCTTCTGTTAATGCACTCCTCGCATAATTCTAAGTGCCTTGGACAGCTTTCACTTAACTTTTGAAAACAGCTTATAGAATTGTGTAGGATATGAAATGTATCCACTGTGTCCCACTGGTGAAAATGCCATTTTAAAAGGATACTCATGTATATGTCGTTTGCTTGGAATAGACTGAACTGACTATGTTTTTGTAATATTCCGTGAATAAATTAATACGTCTTAGTTCACATATACACCTATAGTTGCACTATTAAAAAAAGATATGAAGAACTTTTGGTATCACTATTAATTTCCTGGATTTAAAGGGATAATTCACTGCGAAATGCATACTGTAGATCATGTTACACACTATAGCAGAGATGTTTATCAGAAAGAACTATTTAATTCAAACACAATTAAATGTAGAATGATATGTTGAATACCACATGTATGGCTCCTGTTTGCCCACATTGCTAGTCTCTGCTTTTATGAAAAGGGATGGCATCAGTCGTTTGTGCTTGGCTGAAATAAAATCATGTCTGACAGGTCTGCTGAGATGACACTTGTGTGATGCTTTCTAAATGTAATAAATTCTTACCACGGTAAAAATAATATATTTTCATCTGTAACCCCAAAAGAAGAACATCAGTGGAGCAGTTTCAATGTATAGTGTCTGGGCATAAAAACCTGAAATTCCCTATGGCATTCCCTTCTGTCCAGCACAGCTTATTGATTCAGATAACTGATTTTACAACGTCTAGCTTTTTATGGGGGTTTCCATCCAGATATTTTGAGCTTTTATTGACATTCACCACTCAGAAGTGTGTTGGATGATCAGCAAAGGACAAACAGTCCCTATCTTGTGATCTCTGAAAGATGTTGTGCTTTTGGCCCTGTCTGTTTGTTATTTCTGTGTTTCTATGAAATCTGGTGGAAAGCTAGGTCATGGGCCAAGGAAAAATAATTAGATTATAGTGCATATTCACAGTAATAGCAACGCTGTACTGTGCTTTATATGACACTTTAGTTTTGTCAGACAACTTTTTAATTTTTTTATTTTGGCAATGTAGCAAAATGTTAATCCATTTTGTACTTTTCACAATTAGAAGAGCACAGGGAAAAGTTACATGCTCAAAGTTGAAGGAAGATGCACTGAACCACACAAGACCCCAAATATTTATCCGTTTGTTTTTTAACAAACCGGGCATTGAGTGTCCTCAGAGTGTTTTCTGGTTATGCTAGCTGTTTAGGAGTCAGGAGATACTACGTGTTTCCCCTGTGACTGTGACAGCTGTCACAGCGAGGCATGTGTGTATGTCCAATTCTGGTTTACATCTGCTCATGTAGATGTAGTCACTTCAGTAATTTGACACAGGCGTGTCCCCTTGATGAGTGTCACAACAATCCAGAGGACACCTTAGACCCGCCACATTCACACTACAGTATGGGCAGTTTGCAGGTATGCTGTCAAGGGAAACGAGCATTGCTACATTTGCATTACTTACATTAGGGTATCAATACTTTAGCTTCTCATCTTTTTTAATTTTTCCCAAGACGAGAAAGTGGAAAACTGAAGAGGAGAGCCGTTACTCAATTATTTTCACTGGCACATGTGAGACAACAATATAGTGAAAGTCTAGGAAAGGTAGCACTTTTATCATGTTATGGAACAGGGAGAGCAATAAACAACATATTTAGATTAGCAGAGAACATGTGTTAAGAGTTCCCAAAGCTTTGTTTCATTGTGGCAGATAGGTCCAAAAAGTGACAAGTAAAATAAATTATCAAAATGTCTAAGGAAATTAGTTTTACCAATCGTGCCACATAACTCTAATCAACCTCTCGTTGCACGTCTGTACGCTCACCATCAAAGTCCTATTTTTGCCCGAATATTGCATGAATATAGTCTCAAAATGATTTGTTAATGTGTAGTACATTATTTGTAATTGAAACATGATTTGAAAATATTTTACTTACATCTTCATCTCAGATCGGATCCTTTTCACTTTCAAAAAGCTTCCTGTGCTTACAAACATCTCACGGATCAGTATACTTTCCTCTTTCAGGATTTTCAGACTATATTAACGCTGATCGCCGCTGCACAGATTTGTAAATGCATGCTACGTTTAAGTGCTGGTGGAAAACTGTGACAACTGGGCTTTCAGCGTATCCCTGTTTAATTTCAAAGTGGGAACGATGTTTTTCTAAATAGACAGATTAGCTGTTGTTAGAGTTGTTCTTCTGCTGGGAAAACAGCCTGTCCAGGCAAATAACACACTACTGCTGCCAAAATAAACCTCTACCCCCGTCTTTTGTTGGAAGTCTGAAATACTTTAAATTTATTGTGGTACATCTTCAAGGTCACCGGATGTTATCCGAGAAAGCACATGCCAGGCCTGCCAGAATCCTACTCCCCACTGCAAAATGCTCCCTGCTGTAACCTAATGTATGTGTTTCTAGGGTACCATCCAGTGATGTAAAGATACAAGCACAATATACTTGAAGTGTCTCAGACTTTGCAAAAACATAGACAGGGGAGGGAGGTTTCATTTTAGCAGCATAACACTGGGCCTGCCAAAATCCAACACCCCACTGCAAAAAGGTCCCTGTTCTTACTACAAGCATATGCATGGTGCACATTATGGGTGGTCAATCACTAGTGAAGTTCTGATATTCTCATTGTTATGTGTCCACCTTAAAACCTAAAACCTTAAATATATGATTGCTTTTTTGTGATAAGTTGCTCCTCTTGTGATGTTCTGGTCTTTGTTGAGTGGTAGAAAGTGTAGAAACAGTCATTTTGTCAGAAGGAAGATGTCTAATTACAACCCCAGCCCTGCAATTTGCCATTAACTAGACTATATGGAGTACATTTTTACTATATACTTTTGTATCCCTATTGTATAATTTTCTTATAATTTATAAGTCATAATCACCTAATATTAAGTTGTTTACCAGCTTGGAACTAATATCAATCAAGTGATACAACAGGCATCCACTTTATAATCAACTTTATTATGCTGGAGTATCCAATAACATTAACATCACTTACCACAACTTGTCATAGTTCCACCCCCAAGCCACAACCTTCCCTCCTGACCTTTGAAGAAAATCCGCTTTCCAAGTTAGACTCAGTTGTACGTAATCAGGAAAGAGATGTTTGACAGTGTTAATCATAAGAAAAGCCTTTGGCACTGAATTGTGTCCAGAAATGCTGAGAGCTGATTGGAGCTGGCTGTGACTGTTCATCAGCAGTAATTCCTAAAGCTTGTCACGCAGAGTGAGATAAATGCATTAGATACTTTGGATTTAACTCTGGATTTCTGATCTTATGATTGTGGTGTATATTACCATGGTCATTTAGGGTGCACAGCTGAGCCTCTCTGGTTCTGGCAGGTTCTGGGAATTAGATCCAAACACATTTAAAGCAACTCTGGGAAAATGGCATCATGAATCCAAGAGTCACCTAAAAAGTTAATCAAGGTGAAAAAGCCTTAATTGGCCATTTACACACACACACACACACACACACACACACACACACACACCACCCCCTTAGTTATTGTTGCAATGCATGTAAAGTTTTCCATTCTGGCGTAGACCAGACCAACAACACGTCATCAAGTGCCAAGGCCACGCCCCCTTTTGGGTGAAAGAATTGCGCTTTCATGTAAGGAGAGAAACCTGAAATTGCTAAAACGCTGGTTTGTTTAGGTTGTAAAACAAATGAACATGTGAATCCTGATTTAAGGTTTATAAGATATACATAAATATTCACTGTCAGTGTGGTAAATAGCTAAATGATGCTGGTGACAGTGATGGACAGCTAGATTGAGTGGCACCGCAGCATCAGACTAGCCTAGCCTAGCTCAAACAGTTTACTAAACAGGTTGGTTATTTTCAAAGACACAAAAAACTATTAGCCTAACTATACGTTGTGATTCAATCAGATATGTAGAGATGTCGGGATAAGCAATATCTGGCCACTGTGTTGGCTCATTGATCCGCTTCTACAAGGGAAGAGAAATTCTCATGACAGCTGACAGCTGTCGCTGGCAGATTTTATCAGCTGTAATTAGCTAGCTAATTAAGTTAGCATTAACGTTAGCTCCATGAGTTCAGCTGACTTTTTACTGTTTTCAGCTGACTCCTTTTAAAACAAGAATATTAAAACAAGGGTCTTGAATAGACATTTGATGGCTTTATACTAGGCCTACATGGTATCATGCTAAAGGACAGGTCCCAGGCAAAAAGTCAGTAATCTCACCAACTGATGATCCATGTGGAAGACATGGAAATAAAGAAACAGCATTGTTCTTGCATTGCAAGAATGCTCGTAGGATGAGGACTAATCTTTGTGAAAAGTGCAGAGTATCGCTCTTACTACAGCACTCTGCTTTGGTATTTGATGATGCTTGGCAAGCCTCCTGTGCCTTGTTACAGTTGCTAAGTGAACAGTCAAAGTCATAGACTGACCCATTTGAAATTTCTGTTGTCTTGTGCCTTCTCTGTAAGGGAGGTTACAGACAGGTTACAGACAACAATGCACTGTGTCAGTTGACACAACGGAGGCATCTTTACATGTGTGTTGGGTAGCAATGTGGAGATTGAAAAATCTAATCTTTAAGCCTGTAAGCTTAACAACTTAACAAAATGGCAAATGCTATTTAAAAAAAGCACAGCAGCATTATTAACATTAACTAGCTGTGCAGTAAAGTGGATTTTCAAAGCCCATAGTCATTGTTTTGGTTAAGTTACATTTTTACATATTCATTAGAAGGTGCACTTCTCTCTAAACTGCTTCGTTAATGTGACTGACTTATTTTACCCCATAGGTATTAGAGGGGTATTATTAGGAAGAAAAAGCATCATGGTTGTAGTCAGCTGGCAGAAATTCATGTAAAGTGAAAGCAGTTTTATCTACATGGCCCGGATCAATTTCAAAAATCATATTTTTAGGCCAAATGTTAATGTCCTTATTGAAGGCATTTGAGCAAAAAAGACAGATCCACTACTACTGATGTCCCAGGGGTCCTAACACAAGTGTGATAGGTTTCCCATGCCTCTCTTCCACTGTTTATGATGAACCAGGTTGATCTAGTAACCGTAGCATGCCTGATCCCTGTCAGGAGCATGTTAGTGCCATTATACATTCCTGTTATGCCAGGAACATAGAAAATAGCTTGCTCAGTCCATACAAGAAACTATTCAAACTGTGTCCATAAGATCACAATCAGCCCCAGAGAACATATTGAACCTAGCTGTTGTGTCAGGTCCCTGGCAGATATATCACCTGTAATCAGTGATTTGATTAAAATCAGCTGCTCCCCACCAGTGTTAATATTTCTTTATATGTGGGCACATTTTAGACTCACATATTGTAAGAAAAAATAAATAAATAAATAAAAAACACTACACATACATGCAAATTCACAAAATGTGCTCCTCTTACAAAAGGCCTGAAGCCTGGCAAAGATGGCCTTTTGAGCACAGCCCACAGAAAGAGGAAGAAGTCAACAGGGAGATGGAAGAAGGGGGCACTTGAATTTAGAACTCTCAAAATGTATTTTTATTTGGCTTTGTAATCATTTGCTGGAAGCTAATTATTTCTATATATATATATATATATGTGTGTGTCATTTGTATAGAAGTGCAAAAAAAGAATACATCTGGAGAAGAATGAGACAATAAATGTGGAAATGTAAAGAAAAAGATATAAAAGAATAAATAAATGAACTTGCACTAATCAGTATCAACAACAAAGTTGGCTTTCAGATCTCTTACAGTGATGTCAAGAAAAGGATTTGCTTCCAAATGTGTGCGCCTAGAAGAGACCTCTTAGCTATTTCATTATTGTCTTTTATTAGGTTTTAACTCTGTTTTCATTGTGTGCTCCGTTTTCTAAAGAGCCTACTACTGTTAACGTATCACTTGCTATATATTGTTGTACAATTTCTATTTCAGTAAAAGAAATAAAAATACTACTGTGTACACCAGTGACACTAGATACTTTCTACATTCCTTAATCTGCAACAGTGGCAACGGATGTCATGTCTGTCAGTGTCTGAACATGAACTGACTGGTGAAATCTTGAATTGCATTTAGAGGAGCTCTGCATGAGGCCTATTACATGTCCCCATCGCTCATCTGATATGGTTATTCCGAGGTCAGGTCCCAGAGGGACCCTTAGGGAGTCCAAACAGGTTAGGTTTACCGTGAAAATATAATCATCATGATCAATCTGCATGACACAATTTGATCCCATCCCATAACTCCCTGGAGGAGATTGTGTTACGTTCTAGCTCTGCCTCCTGCTGCCTTTTGGGGAAAGAGCTTTTACTGTGTCAGCCTCCACCCTCAGTAACTCTCTCCCGGCAGTGAACTCTGCAACTCAGGTTTTTACAAGTTGTTTGAAAATGTCCAATTTATTCCCCAACACCTATGGACTTAATTAACTTAGTCATCCATGGCAATCATTGTAACCATCATTTTATGTTTTCATTGCTTTTATTTTGTCTGTCCTCCCTTCAAGTGTCCCTAGGTATCCTGAAACGTGTGATATAAATGCAAGCTATTATTATTTAGACACCTCAATAATGCAGTATTTTAGGCTGATATCAAACCTCCCATATGTGAGTAAAATCTGCTTTTCCTCAGCTCAACATCTTCTTGGCACAAACAAGTTTGTTTTGATGATCTGTATTTCAACCACACCACAGCCTTAAAAATATATTTTGGTAGAGTTGATTACTGTGTCTTTACAGGTCTCTGTAAAAAATCAGTCAGACAGCAATCTTAGTTTTTATAAAATTATTTTAATCTACTATATTCCTACACTGTTCTTATCT